>JAOXNX010000019.1:26894312-26912386 GCA_028566075.1 Solidago caesia
CTTAGGGCTGTCATTAACGTGCATAAAATATTTGTATTTTTACCATAAAATTCAGGGGGTGGGCTTTTGATATGGAAGATACACATTTTTTATGCAGGTTATTGACAGCCCTAATGACTGTCATTAGAAAAATCCTATATATATATATATATATATATATGGGGAAACATATATACTACAACAGTACTTATGATAGGTACTTCCCGCTCTCACAGATCGGGAATTTAATGTGTAAATTTAATAATATCAGGTGCAAAACTGATTTTTTTCTTCTTTACAAAAGAAAAACTGATTTTTTTTTTTCTTTACAAAAATGCAGTACCTACTATTTTTTAATATATATATGGAAAAAATATATACATATATAGATATGTGTAAAAATGGGTATGCAGTAGCCAAGCCATTGCCAAAAGCAGAAGCTGCCATTTTATATATCTGACCGTTAAATCTCAACCCTTCCTTCCTTATCACCCACTTACCTCCATCCATCATCTCTTTGTCTCTCTATACCTTCTTCTTATAATTCTCATCTTTCCATTCTCTTAATGGTGCCCCATCTTTACACATACTATAAACACACTTAAAACCCTGAAAAAAAAAACACACACACACACACGTTACACAAAACCTTAAAAGAAAAAATAAATACTCACACATACACACACAAACAACATATCATTGGTTCTGTTTTTTCATAGGATATCATTCAAACTGCAGAGCCTTTATTGCTTTCTGCTATCTTTTTTTTTCTTTTTTCCTTTCTATTTCTGGTAATTCTTTCAATATCCATGGCCTTTTTTGTCATCTCATAATTCCATGACACTTTGTAATAAAAACCATTGATAATTCTTGGTAATTTTGTCCAATAACCAAAGCTTTTGCTTATATTTAAGCTATTAGCTCTGGTTTCTGTTGTGGGTATATGTATACATACTTTCTGTTAATACTTTTCAACATTTATTATATATGGACTTAATTTGTATTCATTTCACTATTCCATTACACATTCTTAAAAAAACCCTTCACTTGTTGTTCATAATTTTAACAACGGACTTTGGTAAAATTCAGGGGTTGAGTTCAAACATTTGTTGTAGTCATAGTTGTCATATTATAAGTGTAATTTTAGACCATTCAAAAAAGCTTTCATAATTTTATCCAAAATTCAAAGTTTTTATTTTGCTTATTTTGTATTCAAACTTTCAAAGTTAATTCTTGGCAACTTCAATGTCTTTGTATAATGTCATTTTCGTAATTCTGTGGCAATTCTAAAGAGATAACTCTTTACTTTTAACCATTTCATAATTCGGTTATTTTAATGAGATAACCCTAAAATTTAAAGTCTTTTATTGTATTTAATTGTCATTTTGAGTTCATAATCTTCATTGCTTTTTGGTAATTCTATAGTCACTCCATGGTCATATTTGTAATTTCTTGAAAACGGTCATCAAAACAATTTCCATTGATATTGGAGTATTATTTTTCTTGTCTTTAATTCATATTGAAGTTCATTATCTCTAAATATTATTCATAACTTTATTTATATTGAAGGTTGAATTTTTACTGTTTTCATGTGAATTTTTAACATATGCCATATCCTTAATAGTTGTATCCATTAACAAAGCTTTCTTGTATTCATTTCATTTATATGAGAAATATATTTATTTATTTATTTATTCTTCAAAGTTCAGAGTAAGAAAAATACTTGAAGCTTGAGCTTTCGAACAATGGCACCCAAGAATGGACGTGGAAAGACCAAGGGAGATAAGAAGAAGAAGGAAGAGAAGGGTATATAGTATAAATTTTTATTTTTGTTTATTAAGACATTAATAATTAATATATTAATATTAATTAAAAGAACATTATTTATAATTAAGGTTTTTTTTAATATGTGCAGCACACATAAGGGTGCATTTAATACGCCTCAAAAATTGAAAAACCCTATAATTAATTAATTACAGTAGTATTATTTAATTTTCCAAAACAATTGATGAATAATGTGAAATGTTGCAGTTCTCCCCGTTGTTGTGGATATAACTGTGAACCTACCTGATGATACCCATGTTATATTAAAGGTTTGTACTTTTTTTTTTCCTTTTTAATAATCATTTTTTTGTTTTTGTTTTTCTTATTAAGGTAATATATTTTTATATTTAAATAGTAACGGAATTTTGAAACTTTATGTTAATGGATAAAAGCTTTCTATGTTGTGTCAAATGATACAATCTCAACTTATCAAAAGTTTAGCTTCTTTTAACACATGAAAAAATTATTTTCATGGACTAAAATAGTCAATATTACAATTTGACTTACTAATTGAGTAATTTCAATTTTATCTTTTTGGTGATGATTTTTTAAAAGGTTTATATGCTTATCTACATTTCATTTTGTTTGGATTTTCTATTTTGCATCTCTAAATTTAAGAATTTCATATTACAATATTACATAACATCATAGATATGTAATAAGCTTAAATATTGTTGGATAACTATGGACTAAGTTATGTTTCGTATAATATGTCAAAAATAAGAAAAGCATACCATAAAGGTTGTCAAGAAGGTTAGATAAGATTTTGAAGGTTTGTGACTTGCTTCTAGCCAGATAGGCTCCAAAATGTCATTACCTAGATACATGTTAGAATATATCCGCGATTATACGTCTACGTCAACAGAAACGTGTTATCTACTGTCTTTTGAGTTGTTTACGAAGAATTCAAACATAAACGTTATACCAATCCTACCTTACAAACGATAGGCGTAGACAAAAACACGTAAACATAACCACATAAGTCGATATTTGGGTTTTTTATGGACCTCAAAACTAATATTACGCAAAAATTCAATGGTACACATATATTAAAACAAAACAACGAATCAATATGACATGGGTCCAACCACTCGAGAATTAGTTAAGCATACGAGAACATTCTAAAAAAAGTTTAGTCGATAAATTACAGACTTCAAATGCCACAATATCTTTGTTAATGCTTCATGAAATACACTTAGACCATTTCCACAAATATGAAAATATAAATAAATATAAAACTTAGATTTATCTAATGCTTATTGAGTTTCTTTTATGTTTCTAAGTATTTATCATTTAATTATATATATTTCTTTCTTTTGAAGCAGGGAATATCAACTGATAGAATTATAGACATTCGTCGACTATTATCGGTGAATACAATAACATGCAACATCACAAACTTTTCATTATCCCATGAGGTAAGACCGTAAGAGTGTCATCACTTTTAATTTGTATCATAATTCATAAATAAATAAATTTTTAACACCATCGCTTAAAATAAATTGGGCCACCCTATCAATTTAGAATTGGATCATTAGGCCCATTAACGCACAAGGCCTGTATTTCCCATTTTACCCTTGTAATTTAAACAGGTAAGAGGCCCACAGCTGAAAGATACGGTGGACGTCGCCGCATTGAAGCCCTGCACACTCAATCTCATAGAAGGTAAACTAACCAATCCTGAACCGCCACGTGGAAATTAATATCCAACTAAACAAATACTGTTATTTTAATTTTAATTTTAATTTTTAAACAACAGAGGATTATGACGTTGAAACCGCTACAGCACACGTGAGAAGGTTGTTAGACATCGTCGCTTGTACGACGTCGTTTGGACCGTCGGCGGTGATCAAGGAGGATTCCGTCAAGAACTTGCCGGAAAATAAGGCGGCAAAGAAAACGAGCAAATCACAACAAAACAATAAGCGAACGTCGCCGCCGCCTCCGGCAACGGAACAACCGCCGGCGGCGAAAGAAGTTTCCGTTGACGGAGAAGGAGAGCTGAGCAATTCGTGCCCTAAGCTTGGCAGCTTTTATGAATTCTTTTCTCTCTCTCATCTCACTCCTCCTATTCAGTGTAAGTCTTCTCTCTCTCTCTCTCTCTCTCTCGGTTCCTCCTATTGCTTATATATATATATATATTAATATATATACTCATTTAATACTATACCTACAATATATGTATATATGCTTGCAGATGTAAGGAGGGCAACAAGGCAAACCGAAGATGGAATTTTAATTAAAAATCATCTTTTCTCACTTGAAGTAAGAAGTTTTTTTTAGAATATTTTGCGGTTTCAGTACTTATTTATAAAAAATGCTTGCATGCAGTATTCTTTACATACTCAAATTTATAATGGTGAAGGTGAAATTGTGCCACGGAAAGCCTGTACATATTGAGGTTTGCAGAAATGGGTTCTGGAGTATTGGGAAGCAGCGGATTTTGTGTCACAACCTTGTTGATTTGCTGCGTCGACTTAGTAGAGCATTTGATAACGTAAGTGTACCTTGTTTTTTTTATTCTGGTGTGGTTTTTGTTTAGAGCTAGTCTATATATATTGTGACTACCAAACTTACCATCAAACTTGACCTGATAGGAAAGAATGTGTATTAGCTCATATGTTTAACACTACCTACTTTTCAGGCTTATGAAGATCTCATTAAAGCGTTTATCGAAAGGAATAAGGTATGATTCTGGATGTAATAGTTCTTTGAGGTCTATGAGTTTCAATCTTTCTTTTTGATAAATGGTATGCATAAGGTTGCTTTTTTATTCATCTGCGTAAAAAATTTGGGCTGTACTCTGTGTTCCTGTTAACAGTTACTTAACTACTTGCAGTTTGGGAATCTTCCTTATGGTTTCAGAGCCAACACATGGCTCATACCTCCTGTTGCAGCGCAAGTGCCTTCTGTTTTCCCACCTCTTCCTGCAGAGGATGAAAGTTGGGGAGGAAATGGGGGTGGATTAGGTAGAGATGGCAAAAGTGATCTGCATCCTTGGGCTAGTGAATTTTCTTATGTTGCATCTATGTCTTGCAAGACAGCAGAAGATAGGCAGATTCGAGACAGAAAAGCGTTCCTATTGCATAGCTTATTTGTTGATGTTGCCATTTTCAAAGCGATTTTAGCCATTCAACACATAATGGAAAAAGCAAATGCAGATTGTTCTGATTTAACTGGTGAAACTATACATACAGAGCGTGTCGGGGACTTGAAAGTCACCGTCTTTAAGGACTCCCCTGATGCTAGCTGCAAAATAGATACAAAGATTGATGGATCCCATGCAACTGGGGTGGAAAAAGAAAGCTTGGTGGAGAGAAATTTACTAAAAGGGATCACTGCTGATGAGAACACTGCTGCTCATGTAAGAAGATTTTCCAAATACTTTGATTTTGTTTCCTTTCGTATTTTTCAATTGTGAAAATAACACTAATGTGTGACTTCGTTTTGTTTGGAAACCAGGATATTGCTACTCTAGGAGTTGTCAACGTAAGGTATTGTGGTTATACTGCTGTTGTGAAAGTTGAGGGGAGAGAGGATGATAACAAAGTTTCTCCATTGCCATACATTGAGCTTCTTGATCAGCCTGATGGAGGAGCCTGCGCCCTCAATATCAACAGGTTCTTTCTCACCAGCTAACATATGTTTTTACATTTGGTGTATGTACCAGTTAGTGTGGTTCTAACTGTAAGCCTATTTCTTGCAGTTTGAGATTGTTGCTTCATAAAAAAACTTCACAACACAATCACGTTCAACCTAACTTTAAAAGATCTGAAAGTGAAGACCTCAGTATTTCCACAGTTTCTGTTGAGAAGTTATTAAAGGAAAGTCTAAGTAAGCTCCAGGAAGAGTCTGTTGGAAGTGATACTTTTACAAGATGGGAACTTGGAGCTTGTTGGATACAACATTTACAAGATCAAAAGAAAACAGAAAAAGAAAAGAAAGTTTCCAGTGAAAAAGCAAAAAATGAGATGAAGGTTGAGGGGCTTGGGACGCCTCTTCGATCCCTCAAGAACAAGAAAAAGGATTTAGAGGGAAAAAATACAGAATCAAAACTTTCTGATGCCAATGGGGAAGTGGAGAAATCTGTGTTAGAGCTTGCAGAATCTCAGCTTGAGGCCAACGCAACTGAAAACGAGGTTGCTCTAAAGAATTTGTTATCTGATGCTGCTTTTACTCGGCTTAAAGAGTCAGAAACTGGACTCCATTGCAAGGTGGTGCTAGTGTTGTATGCTTGGAATAGTTTAAGTATGATATAGTTGTACAGTATTCTATAATAACTTTTGTTATGTACAGTCTTTGGTGGAGCTGATTGACCAATCTCAAAAATATTACAATGATGTTGCTCTTCCGAAATTGGTAATACAAAGCTACAAATATCATCTGAGTCTTCTTCCCTAATGGTCTTTATGTGATAATCATATTTGACATTTTCATCGTAAGCAGGTTGCTGATTTTGGTTCATTGGAACTATCACCAGTTGATGGGCGAACTCTAACTGATTTCATGCACACACGAGGTCTCCGCATGCGTTCTCTAGGACAAGTGGTTAGTGCCTTGATGTGCCTTTTTTGGGATATCTATCTAAATAAATTAAAGGGCTCTTTCATTTATTTTTATTTTCTCAATTTAGTAGTATTTTACAACTAGTTTTGCTCTTTTTGTATTGATCAGGTTAAGCTTTCAGAGAAGTTATCGCATGTGCAATCTCTGTGCATACATGAAATGATAGTACGAGCTTTTAAGCACATTCTACAGGCAGTGATTGCTAGTGTTTCTAAACCTGAGGAAATGGCTGATGCAATTGCTGCTGCACTGAATCTGATGCTTGGTGTTCCTGAAAATGAGCAATTCGTTGGTTCTCTAACAAAGACATGGCTAGAAGTTTTCTTGAAGAAACGATATGACTGGGATCTTGCCTCCTTTAACTACACAGAACTCAGAAAAATTGCTATACTACGTGGGTTATGTCATAAGGTAATTCAGACCTGAATGTTTCCTCTTTTAAGCACCATTAATGTTGTTGTCCAAATGGGCAATCTCCATTAGCTGAAAAGGAACAGTAACATCTTCCGATCTTGGTATATATGTTTTCTATGATTACAACTTACCGAGCAATTGGGTTTCCAGGTTGGCGTGGAGCTGGTTCCAAGAGATTTTGATATGAATTCTCCCTATCCTTTCAAAAAAGAGGATATCATCAGCTTAGTACCAGTGCATAAGGTGATGAATCACACCATTACATCATAGTAGTGGGTCTTATTTGATTAGCCATTGTCCATATTGTCTGATATATAGATTGTATGTTTGTTGCAGCAAGCAGCATGCTCATCTGCTGATGGACGCCAACTTCTGGAATCATCAAAAACAGCTCTGGACAAGGGAAAGCTGGAAGATGCGGTTAGCTATGGGACAAAGGTACCAAACTTGCATTTGGCACATGGTCTAAAGATGAACCAATCTCAGTTACTGGGTGAGGACTTTACATGTTATCACTTATCTTTTGTTTCAGGCTCTTGCAAAGCTAGTTGCTGTGTGTGGTCCGTATCACCGAATAACAGCAGGAGCTTACAGCCTACTCGCGGTAGTTTTGTATCACACTGGGGACTTCAATCAGGTCATGATTTATTATTAAATTAATGAGGGATATTTAGATATATGTGGTTTTCTGTTTTTTATGTATCCTCAAGTTCTCCCATTAATTGCAGGCCACAATCTACCAACAAAAAGCTTTGGACATCAATGAGAGAGAACTGGGATTGGATCATCCTGATACCATGAAAAGTTACGGGGATCTTGCTGTCTTCTACTATCGCCTTCAACATACAGAGTTGGCTCTCAAGTACATATTCTTTTCATATTTCACTGGGGTTGTAATTCACATTGTTGTACTTGTCACATTAAATACCCATCATGCTTAAGAATTGAAATAATTGGCAAATAGCCTTATAGGTGATAGCTGTTTTTCTCTTTACTTTCTTTTTGAATGGCTTTCTCTTTACTTACTTCACATGCCCACTACAATATCAGGTATGTAAAACGGGCATTGTATCTGCTACATCTTACTTGTGGGCCATCACATCCAAATACGGCTGCAACATACATCAATGTCGCTATGATGGAGGAAGGCCTGGGAAATGTTCATGTCGCCCTCAGATATCTCCAGAAAGCTCTCAAGTGCAACCAAAAGTTACTTGGTCCAGACCATATCCAGGTTTCTTACTTATTCTCCTTGAAAAATGTTAGTCGCAATGGTGTATGTCTGATAAAACAAGATTAAGCTTACACTTTATGCTCACTGTGTTTTGCAGACTGCTGCAAGTTATCATGCCATAGCTATTGCACTCTCTTTAATGGAAGCTTACCCTTTGAGTGTTCAGCATGAACAAACAACCTTGCAGATACTGCGCGCAAAGCTGGGCCCTGATGATCTACGCACACAGGTAATTACCCTTTGATAGTCAAGATAGTCAACTTGAACGTATTAGGCTTCCTATTTTGGCAGAAACTGAAGAATCATCTAATTATAGGATTTACTGATTATATTGTCTGTATTTATCACTATTAGAAAAGTTTATTTATAAGTAACTATTTTACAATATATCCTAGATTTCCCACATACGTCTGTAAACTAAGAACTAATTCCTACAGGATGCTGCTGCATGGTTGGAGTATTTTGAATCCAAGGCTCTAGAACAGCAAGAAGCTGCAAGAAACGGAACTCGGAAACCTGATGCATCTATAGCTAGCAAAGGCCATCTTAGGTATGTAATCATGCCTTAAATTCCAAATATAAATACAATAAGATTTGTTTGAATGCCGTGTAAAACTTAATTATTATGGGCAGTGTATCGGATTTGCTTGACTATATTAATCCAAGTCATGATGGCCAGACGGATGGTGTGGGTTTAAAAAGGAAAAGCTATATCCAAAAGGTATGCTTACTTGAATATACACTCTGCATTTCCATTAAAAGTAATCCAGCGGTATCTAAAGTATATGTATCATTTCCAGTTGAAGGGGAAATCTTACCAAAACTTGGAGATGGCAAATTCTGATGACACATCTCCAAAAGATCTTGTGAAAGAAGTTTCAGATGAAGAGAAACAAGAGCCAGAGCCGGCCCTTGAACATGACAAACTGGTGAATGAAGAACTCGACTCTCCACCCGTTGACCCAAGCCCGCCTATCAAAGAAGAACCTGCTGAAGAAAAGCCAATTCCACAATTGGAGGAAACTGTTGCACAGGATCCTGTTTTTGCCAATGATATCTTTCCTGAAGGAGAAGAAGGATGGCAACCAGTTCAGAGACCACGATCAGCAGGTTCATATGGACGGCGACTACGCCAGAGAAAGGCAGCTTTCAACAAAGTGTACAGTTATCAAAAGAAAGATTTACTTCATGATTCTGAAGATAAATTGAAGAATAATCTCCAAAATGGTAAGTATCATTTCATAAAGAAACGAGCAAGTTATGCTGATTACCACACTGCAAAGGTTCCCTCTCAAAATCATAAATTTGGAAGAAGAATTGTCAAGGCTTTGACATATAGAGTTAAGTCAATGCCATCATCGGCTACAGAAGAAACCTGTACAAGTGGTAAAGAGGAAGCTAATTCATCATGTGAAGTGCCCCCCACACAAATGACAAAAGAAGTAGGACACGTACCACCGAGAAGCTCTTTACTTAGTCTTGGAAAATCTCCTTCTTACAAAGAAGTAGCTCTGGCCCCACCAGGTACCATTTCTATGCTGCAGTTTGAGTCACAAAGTGATATTCCTGATGACAAGGAAATTGATAATGGTAAACATGAGGAATCTGTCAAACCAATAGAAACTTTTGAGTCTGCAATCAAGGTAGAAAAAGTGGAGGAAGTTGGGAATTCGAAAGATGAACCAGAAGGTCTTTCTGAAACAGAAGAAACTCATCTGCTAGAAATTGAACCTACAGAGACTGTACCTGAAACTGTAAATGTGGTGGAACTTAATTCTTCCAATTTTGTCGAGGCTGATAAAATAATAGACAAAAGTGTCATTGACATGCCAATTCCAGTTATTTCCTCCAATGTACAGGAGTCTTGTACCGATGTTAAGACTGGTGATGATTCTGCAGTTGCTTCATATGATAAATCAACAATTACTTCTCCAAATAAGAGGTTGTCTGCATCAGCTACTCCATTTAACCCATCACCACCTGTTCGTGTTGCACCAATCTCCGTGAACATTGGTCATACCCCATGGCAAATGAACATGGCTCTTCATCCCAGACCCGGAGTAAATCCATTGGTCTCCTCTCCTCACCAACCGTACCCCACACCACCAGCTACCCCAAATTTGATTCACCCATTGCCTCTTATGTACTCTCCCCCATATACACAAGCCCCGTCATTGCCAATGACCAGCAGTCCGTTTCATCCTAATCATTTTGCATGGCAATGCAATATGGGTGCTAATGGGTTACAGTATGTTAGTGGGCCTGTTTGGTCGAACTGCCACCCAGTAGAGTTCTCCATCTCACCACCAGCAGTAAGGCCCATTTTTGATACAAATGTGGATACAAAACAGGAACAAGTAAATGGAACTCCTAATTCAGTAATGGAGGTTAATACTGTGGATGATACTAAACAAGAAGAAGCCAATCTTCGAGCAACAAAAATTATTAATGAAATTGTTGGGGTAGGTCAATCAGAGAATGTTGGTTCAAACTGGAATCTGGAAAGCAATGGTGATAGTTATGTGCAAAGACCGCCTAAAAAAGTTGAGAATGAGAAGACATTTAACATCTTATTCAGGGGGGGAAGAAACCGTAAGCAGACTTTGAGAATGCCAATTAGTTTGCTGAACAAACCATATAAATCCCAGTCTTTCAAAGTCGCATATAGCAGATTAATTAGAGAAGGTCCAAAGTCTGCCAACTTCTCTCCTGAAGGAAATGGAGCAGCTACTGCTACATAAGGCCGAGTCTCATGCATGTAGTTCCGTAATTTTGCCACGTAGACACAAGTCATGGTGCCTTGGATTATGCAGTTTTTAGTTATGAAGTTACATGGATCTCCAATCATCGCTTCAAGAGAATTTACAGGTTAGTTTAATACCTTCATGCTATATTCTTTCATGATTATGATTATGATTATGATTTTTACTTTTATTTTTATTGTTTATATTTTTTATAGAAGCAAACTTGAATCATTGACTTAAAAGTATTTGCTAGAAACAGTGAAAAGTCTAATGAAAAACTTGTCATTTTAAGCTTCTTTAGCGACACAACTTGTAGACCAACTTCACTAGCAACGGTATTTTCCATGACCTGAATAGAGTTTGGGCTTATTGTTCTTAAATATGATTTTCATTTTTTTGCTTTGAGAGGCCTATGAAAATACTCTTAGGCACTTTATACAGTGAACTTTCGTTGTGAGATTTCTGCTAGGGAGTTTCATCCTATTTCTAGTAAAAAAATACATTACCTATGTCGTATGAAAGTTGCATCCACTTTTGTATTGTAGTCGATAATATTCCTTTATTTTGTCAGTGTCATTGGGTACTTAGATGTTTCGTTGTCAAAAGCTTTCATGAAACCATTTTATCGTCCAAACATGACAAGTTTTTCAGCTAGAATCATGGAGAAGTATATTTCTACTTTTAGATGATCAACGTTAGCTAATTGTTAAATCTTGATTACATTTTCATTTCACTCACTAGTTGGTTCACATGGCTTGCAGGTTCAAAACCAGAGGGCGTGCAGAATTTCAGAGCTGTCGAATATTGGCAAGAACACAGGTTTAAGAAATTTTGGATTATTGGTTCATATCCTTAGAAGACTAAATTGGGTTATAGTTCGTTCTTTTGATGATTAAATTGGATTGAATTGTATATGATACCATTTTTGTTGAAACTGAGATTTGATTTAGACTCGACTGCATACGAATTTTCCTGGTGAACCATGCAAAACTGCTGGCTGATACTAATAATAGAAGCAATTTAGGTTTTCTCTGTTCTTCCATTTATGCAGTAGATGTGCAGATCATTATGTTTAACAATATATGCAGTTATTTTTACTTGCACTTTTGTTATACATGCTAATGTAAAGAAATACAAAACAAAGCATATGACAAACTGAAATTGGACTATCCCTCATACATCAAGTGTAAACCTTTAGGTGAATGCGGCCTGTAGCTTGCCGT
The DNA here is from genome assembly GCA_028566075.1 of Solidago caesia. NCBI lineage: Eukaryota > Viridiplantae > Streptophyta > Magnoliopsida > Asterales > Asteraceae > Solidago > Solidago caesia. The sequence goes on from JAOXNX010000019.1 coordinate 26,906,297, forward strand.
CTTCCTTAACAAGCCCCTTTGCATACACTGCTGCTTTGATGAGTTTTAGTGATCCCTCAAGATCATCTAATAGCTTGTGAGGATCTGGGATGGTATTTTCATCAACTGAGAGGACTATTGTCATCTTGTTCACATAACTTTGGAAATTAATCATCAAACCCTAACATCAGAAAAAACAGTCACATAACGAGTCAGATTCTTATATTGTTGTATCAAAGTGTGTATGTGTGCTGTGCTTTGGTGTTGGCAACACTGAAACTTATGACCATATCATTACATGTGGTTGTCCGTAAGAACTAGGAGCAAGGAATTCCATGGTGTGGCCATAAAAGCCGATTTCTTCAAGAGGTCCAACCAAGTTTGAGAAGCATAATGTTGTCCGTGTGATGATCTTGTGCGAAAGTGAGCTTGCCGCCTACGAGAACGATCAACATAGTTAGGAACTTAAAATGCAACTAAGACTAAAGTATCATCTATGTTACACGAAAGGTTGTCACCCTGTCATCTTATCATTTATCTGGTATAAATCACTGATACAACATCAAATGACAAGCATTCGGCAAAGAATTTGTAAATCATTTCAGCTAGTTCACCAGAAAAAAGAGATACTCCTTTCACACAAGAAAGGCGTCACCAGCTGATTCTCAAAATAACAGTTCTTCTGTCACAAACTATCATGCATACAAATATTACCTTGATTCCAAACAACTTAAGAACCAACTCAGCTATTGAGAAGGTATATATGGCCTCCAGGGAGTGCTTTTTTCGATCAATTGTTGCCTTGGCTTCTCTAACATAGTCCAGTGGATCATCTCTGATGCCGACTGTGAATGGAAGGAGCACATAACCGATCCAATTTCCCCATTTTGCTTCGGTGTTCTTCTCCATCATATCAGCCAATGCCTAATATATACTCCAACGAATCAATAAAGAGCAATTTTATGAACCTTCTAATTTAAGCAGACCACAAGAAGACTACGTTTTGCAAGAACGAATGGTTTTAAGCAGAAAATGCCAAATATGTTTTTCTTATTGTTATCAAGAACATTGATACACTCACTTGAATGCCTGAAGATGGTCTTATGTTGATCAAAAGCGTTGAACGCAGGCGTATCTTCTTCTTTGGAAGATTATTATTCTTCTGGGTTGAGCCTTTGTCTTCCTTTCCCTCACCTTAAAAATTGAAAATAGTTTGCTTTTAAATCAACAAAGACCCACATAAAGTCATCGATAACGTTTTCTACAATATTTTTACATCAAACTTTCACATTGTGAAACACTAGTACTTTTTACATTCGTTTGTGTATCTAATCCAGTATACATTCTGTTAAACTTTTTACAGTCATTTATAGTACTGTATCTAGTACATTATTTGTAAGAGTTAAACTTACCATATCTCCGGTTGAGGTACTGTGATAGTCCAGCTTGGGTTACCCCTAATGCGACGTCGTTAATTGTCTGTAAATATAAAAAGGTGAAAACTACAATTAAGCTGTATGTAAGTAGAACAGAGGCTTTTTTTTTTCCAGAAAAAAAAAAGAAAAACAGAGTAAAATGTTTTACATCTCACTTCTACCCAAAGGTGGAGAGCTTTACCACAACCCGAAGGTAGAGAGGCTGCCTAAAGAGGACTTCTGGCCATATTTTTTCGATCCCCACTCCCTGCAAAATGGCATGAGGTCCTCTGGAAGCAACCTCTCTACTTTGTCATTTATCTCGTTTTAATCATTAATGTAGTTTAACGAGTCATTAAAAAGAATATTATTTTTGTTAACAATAACCGATTCTTAAAAATAAGTACAGTAATTAACAGTACAAGATATAATTAGTCACCAAATTCATGGCATTCTTGATGAGTTTCATATCATCAAGGCTAACCGTCCGGTAAACAAACCTCCTTGGATTAAACTCTGCCCCATCAGGAGCTTTTAATGGCGTTTCAGTATCCTTCAAGAACAGCGCGGTCACCATAAAATACGTAACATCTACAAGCGTATTCCAAACAAACATGCAAAAAGCCATGCACCACCTATACCACCAAGGCCCTCTGCTACCACCAAAACTATAATACGAAAACCACCCGGAATTAACATCCTTATTGGTGGGAATGGTAGGAACAGCCTCAGGGTTCGATATCTGTCGAGTTTGTGCCAGTAGTAACGACATGAGGGAAGTGCCGTCGCCAAGAGAGTGGTGGATACGAAAGATCCCTATGGCTTCGGCTTGGGAGGTTTTGAGGTTGAGGAGATGGAGATCCCACATGGGTTTTGATAAGTCAATGGAGGTCTTGCTGAGATTGTAGACATAGTCTTCAAGGAATTTATCAGGGGAATTTAGATTTTGTGGGATGGTAGGGATGATAATGTGGTTGTGTAAGTTAACATTTGTTGGAACCCATTTCATTATTCCTCCATTTGCATCATCTACAACCTGTATTTAATTAATTAAGCATATATATATATAAATTGTAAGTGTCGAAAAACGTTAAAATATTTTTTACGTAACTGAACTTCTTGCACTTATTTATAGGTGTAAAAAATTTAATAAAAAGTTTCACACTCTTTAAAAATGTGAGAAAAAAAATTGTGCATTTGTGCAAACACACTAATTACGTACGTACCTGCAAACTAGAGAATCGGGGATGCTTAAGCAAAGTATGTGGCAACTGCTCGTACACAACACGGGTGTTGATAGGGTTCTTGGAACCCATAATGGCTATGATGTAAACATTGAAATTTGGTTCATGGAACAAACGTGCTGCCGGGCTCAACGGTTGTTCTTCGCCACTTGCTATCAGATGGTGATCACCGTCAGCGCCATCAACATCGTCACCACAATGACCATCCAGCTGGTCTCTAGTGGTACCAGTAGAGTCCCTCTTGGTGATTTGAATTGGTTTTAGAACTGATTTTCTCCATCTTAACCTTGATAAAGGTGACTCCATTGATGAAATTTGAGTCTAACATGAAAGTTTGGGTTCCTTTATATAGATAGTGATCATGCGGGTCTAGCTCAATAAATTTGTACTTTATTATAGTTAATCCAGATCTCTGGGTGATAGGGGTTTCTCATTGAGGGGTTTAAATTGGGGGCGAGGGGCTCTCTAGCGCGGACCCGGTTAAGACAACGTATGCTAGAACTCCTGAAATTCGCGAGTAATCCACACCTTTCAAAAAAAAAAAGATCACTAATAGACTGCTGGCCCACCCGTTCATCTTATGTCAAGAGGAGGAAACCTGACACAAGTGAGAGAAAAACTCTTATTCCAATATTGAAAAACCCTGATAATTTGTTTCATGTGAGACTTAAACCCATAATGTTCTTAATATTGAGGTCACTGTGTGTCTTGCCTCAATCACTTGGATTGAAAATCATTGACAAATTGTTTAATTAACTATGCAAATGATGTCAGTCCAACTGATTGATACATTCTTGATTTCACCCATAGGTATTGGGTTCGACTCCTTTGAGTGATAAGTCTGTGAGTTTTTTTCTCTAAAATGTATACCCATCTCTTAAACCCTATGGGAAGGATTGGAATTGATAAGGCCTTACCCTTGTATGGTGAAGTTTTTTCTGATATCATTACTCGACTAACCGTTCAAAAAAATTGTTTAATTAACTATATATGAATTTTTGATTTTTTATTATTAATAACTTAATATAATTCGATTTTGAAAAACAAATTATGTTGTAACATGATTGAAGTTTAATGATATTATGATAGTATTACTTAATTAATAGCATAAGTTATAGTCATGGAACGACGTCAGATGCTACAAAATTATAGAATCATTAAACAAAAAATTGTAAAATCGTTAGTTTCATCAATTATGCCATCTGTTGAATACTAACATGGTTTGATACATCATTAAAAATTCAACGTGGACTACTAAGTTGGATTCGAAAACCCATTCATGACCCGGGAGCTCTAATGCGTGTCTCGAAACATGTCGTTTCTCCGAACACTATAAATGATTTTTAATGACCTTTTTTTAATATTAGAATGAAGCCGAAGAGACTTCTCAGAGACACGGAGAAGAGTTCCCGGGTAGTGGATGGATTTTCGGATCAAACTTACCAATCCACGTGGAATTTTTTTTGACATGTCAAACTACTTTGACATTTAACATATGAGTAACGGACGAAATTAACAATCTTCTGCTTTTTATCTGATATCTAATAATCCAATTAATCCTTAAAAAAAAAAATGGAAATAAATTCTTTTCTTTAGAAAATAATATAGATAAATTAAAGGTTAACTTTTTATGAAATATTTCTGTTTGAATATGAATTCAATGGACAAATATTTTGTCTCGCTTTGCTTGTTGTAATATATGACTGAAGATGTTTAAACCTAAATAAACTTTTATATTATAGTTGGAATAAAAACCAATACTAACTGAATATAATAACAGTTTTGTGACCGGTATTAACACAAACATTAACGAAAAAACGAAAAGGTGACATTAACTTTTAATTATATATAAAATAAGTAAATTTGATAATAGAGGTTTTTATTGAACCATGTATAGCAAAGCAAGTAATTAGAAGAAGTGATAATTAATGCGTAAACAAGTAAACAACAACTAAAAGATTTGTACAGTAATCGAGTATTTTTTTTAGCCGTCATTTTATATGCTCTTTCACGGCAATCATGATAGTAAATCTTTGTAATCCCCAATGAAGGTTAACTTGTTGGTGGCCTGTTTGTAGGATCATGATAGTAAATCTTTGTTTGTAAGATCATGATAGTAAATCTTTGTTTGTAAGATCATGATAGTAAATCTTTGGCACCCTATAGTTACTTTTTCTTTTTTTTTATAACTGCTAATTTGAATCATTGAAATATCATCATACTACTAGTGTATCACCTGATCATATTTTAACATCAAATTATCAATTCAAAAGAAAACCCAATATTTTACCCAATATTTTTGAGAAAATCCACTTATAAAATTCGAACATAAGACCTTATAATGATACCACTAAGCTTATCTCACATCCAAGATGCCAATGATTTCTCATGGCCTCATGCTACAACCAGTAAACAGTCTCCCAATTTTTCATGACAATATATATGATTATATACGTGGATAACTATTTATCTCTATTTTGTAAGTAAGATTTACTTCTAGCTTTTATATCTATATTGTGTTTAGTTATCAAATAAAACTAACTAATCAAACAAGATTTTGGTTCAACAAAACTAACTTGTCACTTTTAGAACCCAATGCTTACAAAATTTCAAGAACTTTTATTTTGAAAGATGATGACCGACAAATTATATATGAAATTTTCATCATTATTATGATTAATGGTTAATTTTTGAATAAATGATACTAAGAGTAATTAAACTCAACTTTAAATTTTATAATAGTGTGTCATTCAAAAGTTTAAAGACAAAGAAAATGTTGTAGTTTTTCAAGTTAAATATGAAAATTTCAAGTTTGACGACACTTTGTTAATAAAAGATTTAAACTCATCCACATATGTATGAATGTAATCCTCTGGTAATAGTATATTTTATATTTAATATTCATATACCATCAATTATTAAAATTTGTAGACTATTGTAGTCTTTATTACAGTATTTTTTATTTTATTTTTTTATTCTTGTTTAGCAATTAAGTCATTCTTATTTGAACGAATGTTCCTTCCTCATTTGAGTGTTTACTTAGGGGTGTTTGGAATTTTGTTTTGAAAAGATTATCTGATTATCTCTATCTCTAATATATAATAAAAGAGAAACCTTAATTCATAATTGGAGAAATCTGGACCCTTAGATAAAGTTCAAGTTTTAATTAGAGCCATTAGATTAAAATGATGATGTCATATACTTTTTTTTAAACCTTTTTAGATTTAATTGTAATTTAATAAATTTAAATATGGTCATTAATTATGGAAAGGAATTCCTACATTTAATAATTATAGAAAGTAATTTCTTTAATGATATAATTATGAAAAATAATTCCTAAATTTTATATTATCTTTTTTAAAATCACATTTTTATCATTTTTACCTTTTTTAAATTTAATTTTAATTTAATTCAAATTATTATTATTATTTAGTTATTAATAAAATATATAT
>JAOXNX010000019.1:26912486-26927401 GCA_028566075.1 Solidago caesia
CTCTAGCGCGGACCCGGTTAAGACAACGTATGCTAGACCTCCCGATATTCACGAGTAATCCACACCTTTCAAAAAAAGTTAAGACTTTTCTTAATTGGCTGACCGTAGCATCATATTCAAATGTTCAGAGAAAGATTTTTTTATAGATGGGGCGGTTCAGATGAAGTAAAAATTCCTTAATTAGATACTTGAATATTATGGAAATTAAGGCAAAAAGTTTATTTCCGGAAACTTTGACCGGCTCATGCCATCGAGCTGACTGAACTAGCAAGGCAATGGAGGATTAAACACCTAACCTCATTTTGTGTGGAAAGGTCAAAGTTACCCATGGGTCATGTAAAATACTTGAGTATTGATAAGTGAAAATAGGTGAGCGTTGATAGGAACCATGAATGCGCATACATGGGGTCATGTAAAATGTTTTGTCATGTATGAACTGGGGACAGATACTTGAGTATTGATAAGTAAAAACAGGTGAGTGTTGATAGGAACCATATATGAATGCATACATGAGTCATGTAAAATGTTGTGTCATGCATGAACTCACAAGAAGTTAAAAGACCTATCTTATATATATGACCTTATATCTTTGACTTTTAATGTCTAAATGATGATGAGATTCATGACGTGTTTTGGCCATGCTATTTTCATCACTCGACCATTTCACCATTAACTTTAAGCATTAATAAGAAATTTTCATGTTCAAGAAGCAGATTGAATATGACCCATATCACAATATTTTTAACACTAGTCTTATCCGTGGAAAGTTTACAGCATCAACTAATTTTTGACGATTTTTAACGGGTTTTAACAATTCTAAAAGTATTTGATTATTTTCATTGCTTTCGAAAGATTAAATTTAGCTCCACTAACCAATAACCAATATTTCTAGAACTCGTAGCACCAACAAAGAACACATCCCTTTTCAAAGAATTACACTTCACCGGCTAAGTCGACCCCTCCCTTCCATGAAAGCTCATCATGTTCCATCACTCAATCCCACTGATGTGCACAGTACAGGAGAAACATAGACAGATACGAAAAAAAATCATAAAAGCTTAATGATCATTTGATCCCATTTGCCATTTCATCTTATACAACTGTTACAGATGTTATATCAAGAAACATAGACAAATAATGAGCCAAAGCAACATGTTTTTGAAAAAATCTTTAGTTGATTGATGTTCCAAACACATACTTGCTGAAATTAGTTGAGTAGTGAGACCACATCATAAAGACTAAAAACATGAACCAAGCCACGATGTCTATTCACAAACATATCAATAGTTTCGTCATATTGAACGAATGTGGTGACACTGAAACCATGAGGAATCATAACCAATGCAAGTTAAAGATGGGATAAGCTAGCACTTGTCATGTTCATCAAATATTGCCTGCCTTGAGTAGCAAATATCGGTTAAGAATGACATCTTGACTAATTAATTAATAATCACATTCTCATTCTAAAAAGCAAGAGATATTTGTAATGGCAAAGAATTGCAGCCTGCTATGCTGCTATCATGTAAGGGTGGGAAAAGGAGGGTGTAAAAATGAGATATATAAACCGATCATAACTTTTATTTTGGAGGAGGGGAAGGGAAGAAGTCATTTTATTTAGATATTATAAAATAAAACAAAATCTGTGTTTAAACTGCAAAATGAGAGAGGGGGATTGCACTTGCAGACTGCAGTCCTTCCCTGATTCCATCACTAAGGGTAGTGCTTGAGTTTATCTACTTAGACCATGCAATCACATCTACCTCTGATTGTGCGGTTCTGTACAATTCCAGTCTCTTGGCGATGTTTATTCTCCTTTGCGTTATTGATGGATCTTCATCCAGTAACTTGCCCAATTGCTTCCCCTGCAAAGAAATAAATTCCAAATAACGTTTCAAGCAACACCTGAGATATATCAGCACATTAACTTTTGTCTATGACTGTAAATGAGATAAGCTTGTTCATTATCTTGGCTAGCCACGTCAAGGTCAAGCCAAGTATGCTTGGACTCGACAACTAGTGAGCCCAAAGGCCCCAAACAAATCCAAACTTGCACATGCCTACACAAGGGCACTTCCAAAAAATTTGTGACATTTGAAGTTCAAGAATGACCTATTTTCTCTAATCAAGATTCCCTTGTACTGTTATAACTGATTATTGACATTGGTCAAATAACTAAAGACATTATCATTTATAATCACCCATTTTTTTTGAAGTGATACGCACCTCCTTTGTCCCCAACTGGGTGAAGAAACGGTCAAGTAAGCTACGTTTTGCCTCGCGTACTTGACAATGAACGACAGATTTTGGGATGGAGTGTCTTAAGGTTCCAACCACCATGTGGATATAAGACAACACGTTTGATCCTGTTTCGTTGGTAGAAGAAAAATTAAAGAGAGTTGAATTGGTGATGCTTAAAGTGCAGGTTATCCAAAGTCATGGTACCATGTGCCATATAAAAGTACCTACCAACACGACGAAGATAAGCCTCATTGTATCTATCATTAATCGAGTGTGTTGGATTACCACCCTTCTCAACATCTTGTGGAAGCTTACGGAAGAAATCAACTGTTAAGTAACAACACTCCATATCTATCAGCTGCAAAGTTGCTTTTTTGCTTTCTTCTCTCATCCGTTCTAATGATTCAGAAGCCGCGTACAAAACCTCCATTCTAAGGGAAGGAAATAGCTTTAATTCCTGCACATAGTACGATCAGTGAGAAGTAAGATGACATTTTCGTGTTTCTTTTATGATAAATGGTTACTTGCAAAATTGAAAAATTATGACTGACCGCAGTCTCACTAACTGACTTACGGACCAGATCCTTCAGAATAGCATGAACCTGAAATAATTAAGAAACACAACATTATAAATCAACATTACTAATGTATATCAGTAAATAGGTAAATGATTCTAAAAGACTTGCAAGATGCATAACTTATATCTTACCGTATCAACGGTTGCCTCAGCAGGAGCCTTGATAGTAACCAAGGCAGATTCAATAAGACGACGATATCCTTGTTCAGGAGCCATCAAATGGGGTTGATATCCATCCGCTTCCCTGATAATCTTTCTCACATTATCCATAGATAGTTGTTTGTCAAAATGTAACTTTTTCAAAGCAACAGGAAGTTGATTATCAAAGACCCCATACACTCTTTCACCACCTGCTCGTCTGCATGATAATCAATAAATATTACAGTAACCAGTTAACCACACCAAATGCCCAGAGCAACAAGCCTGTATATCAGCTGACACATACATGCCATCAAGATGTTCTTTGAATATTTGATCAAAAGCACGACATATTTCCATAATCATGAATAATCTTCCCTGCAAATCGATTAAAGTAAAAAGAAGAGAGCCATATCATAGAGCTAACACGTGAAAAGGAATAGAACTCTGCATTAATAACTACATAATGATCCAAAAAGACAAGTGGCAAATGAGGAAAGAATGGACATGCTTACTCCGGCATCTACAGCAATGGGCTTCCCAAGACGGCTTAATTCTGTTTCAAGCTCAATAATGGTTTTACCGATGAGAGATTGAAGACCTGGAATCCGTGACTTAATCACAGATTCCAAATGCTGAAACGATCATATCATTTAGTGAGTAAAATACACATATTCAAACTAAATATAAGAAGATTAGGCGTTTACCCTAGAAAGCACTTTCCCTAGATGCTCAGAGCCCATTCTTCCAGCAAGATGCCAGTAATCGGGACTATTAGCAAAGTATTCCTGCTCTCTCATACGTGCAGCCACCATGTAAACACTTTTGTTAATATCAGCTTGAGATCTATTCACAACACCAATCCAAGGATATCGCAGCTTGTAAGATCTTCCTTCTAAAACCTTCAAAACCACAAGGCTGTCATCTTGATTGTTTTGCAAATAGTAATCGTTAGAGTTTTGCTGTATTTATAAAGTAATTTGCTAAACATAGTCCTTAAGGCTATGTTTAAGGCGCAGTTAAGTGTTTTACATGTCGGTTGAAAATTATTTTTAGGGGCGGTTATTTTTATGTATAATAGTGTACTGATTGTTAATCATAGCCCTAAGGGCTATGGTTAGAAAAATCCTTTTAAAAAGCCATACAAAAGCACCATATAATTTAGATGAAATATGAAGTAGAGTCAAGACATGACTTACTTCGACTGCATTAGTGCCCTTGTCCATAAGATCAAGCTTTGTCAAAACTCCGAAAGTCCTCTCTCCTGTAAAATTATATTTAGCAATATGCATACAAATCAGACCGGTACTATTATCGGAAATGATATGCATATCAATAATACAAAAAGGCATAACTATATCATGTCAAAACTAGGTGACAATGATCTTACTTACCTCTTGGATCTACTTCACGAGAAATTTTAATAGCATCAGATGTAGCAAGATCTTGGTTGGCAGGTGAAACGGCCAGAATAACGCAGTTAGGCTGCCAGACAACAAGATTAGATACTTCAATAAATATATCCACAGGGAACCAAATTAATATTATCATGAGAAAATGCCATTTTTTAGACAACTTACCTTCTCAATGTAGCAACGCACCATGGCTTCGATCTCTTGCACAATGTTCTCAGATTGACCCTCTATAGAGACAATATACATATAAAATAGGAATGGAAATCAATACAAAAGGTCATTTAGAATTGTGACTCACCGACAGCTACTTTTGTCAAACCAGGAAGATCAATCAGGGTCAAGTTGACAACTGCCAAATTTGTATTTTTGTAAGTGGCTTATTATAAGCAAAAACTGATAAAATGTAAGCATAATGTATCAGACTGCTCTGCAAGCTATCTCACCATAAGGAGAATAGATACTGAGATATATAGGAACTGATGAAATCCGGTTGGTTAATTTCCCAGTCTCTCTATCAGTCTCATCAGCAATCTCCTTCCTAACAGCAGCTGCACGATATCAAGTAATGAGATCAACTCAGATTATCATTGCAATGTAAATCGTGTAAACTCAAAAATAAGTTGATAGTTAGAAGTTTGATGAACAATGCCCAAAACCAATATATACATACATACCAAAATCAGTAAACCTCTTTCTTGGTAGGTGACCGAATTCTGCATATTCTCTTCCTTCCTCAATCCTATGAAGCTGTAGAACAAGAGGACGTCTTGTAACAATCCCTGCATATATACATGGTTTTCATTTGTATAATATAGTACGTTCATGTGAAAACGCCAAATAAAAATGTGATAACAAGATATGATCATGCCATAATATTAAACAAAATCATTGAGCAATTTAAATACATACCAGATCCACGAGGCAAAAAATCCTTTCCGACAACATTCTCCAGCACAGATGACTTTCCTGAGCTCTATCAACAAATGCATTCACAAACAAACTGTAGTGAGCTATTATACCTTGATAAGTATACTGATTTATACTTTTATACGAAGTTTAACAGTTTGACTTCAGAAACCGACGTTAAATTAATACACCAGCAAAATAATCAAATCTAGAATGAACAGACCACGAGTCCCTTAATGCAGGAAACCAAAACAACTCATATATATATAGATATATATAATATAATCAAATTATACGAAATAAATGTGGGAATACTAGCTAGGATGATCATGAATCTAAAGTCGAAATGTATATATATGTATATACCTGACCACCAACGACGGCGATGGTAGGCAAAGAGTCCCAAAGTGTAGGAAGAGATGATTCTTCACCAAAATCACCAAGGGCTGTGCATGCTCTTTGTAGTTTATTCACCAGATTTATCAATGCCTCCATTTTTTTTTTGCCTAACAATGATTGATTCGGATCAAATGTGTATATTGTTTCGATAACGAATGCAGGTGTTTTATGATCTATGAATTTGCTAAAAATGATCTGAAAACATCAACAACCGGAAATGGTAATGTTTAGAGCATTGGAGTGTCAAGTTTTCGTGATTATGAGGATGTATGTAGTAGTGACAAAACAACAACAATATTATCAGTGTTTCCTAATTTGAAGGACACTACGCAAGACAAGATTGTGTTAAACCCATTGGGCTGCCAATAGGCCCAATATTCTTATTCTTATAAATAAATGAAATGAGCCTTAAAGTTACGAATGGAATATAAATCTCCTTCGGGAGAAAGATTGTTAATCTAAAAACAACTAGGTAACAAACAAACAAACAAACAATCAATCGAATCAAACATTTGTTGATCAATTTCAATTCAATAAAAGGCAAGCTCATCATAACTAAAAACAACTTGCACAATATTTTACAACTTGTACAATATTTTTTTAAGGGTTTTGCTAAACAAAGGCGGTATATAAGGTGCATTAAATAGTTGTACACTTATCATAAAATTCAGGAGGTGGGCTTTTGATATGGAAAGTACAACTTTTTTATACACGTTAAGTGCAGCCCTAAGGGCTGTATTTAGCATTTCCCTTTTTTTAAAGGTGAAGTCAGTCAACACTTAAGACCATTGACAACAATTAAAATATCATGAAACAATAGGTATCTTGTCGACTACGTGTTGAATGTAACTTTTGTTATCTATCAATCAAGACATTGTTCCTTAATAATAAGTAAAAAAACATAACAAAATCACATCACAAAATTTGTTTTATAGCATGATTAAAATCAGTCGGAACAACCCATTAACAGTATTCTTTTCTAACCATTTTTTTGTATCTATATGTTACTCACCTCATCATAAATAAATAAATAAAAATTAGACAGGAACCCGCACAATACAACGGTGGAGGCAACGGCGGTGTGGTGGTGGCGGTGGCGACGACTGTTGGTGGTGACGGCGGCTTCGAGTGGTATAGGTAATTGATGTAAAAAGGGCAGTGGAGATATTTTAAAAGATAAGGTGTGTAAATTAATTCATTAAATGTAGAATTGTAATCTTACATATCCCAAAAATCTAACTATCAACCGGGATGGTTAGAACTTTTATACACTAGTATAGAAGTATAGATAATAATAGGCTAAAGTTAGATAAACCTTACATTTATGGTTTCTACTAACTGGTGTCTTTGGGCAAAAGATAAGAAGTTTATTTAATAAACTTTTGTATTTAAAAATAAAATAAAATTAAACGGCCAACAAAACCATTTTATTAATACTGTTACAGGTGATAGATTACCATATCATCACAAAGTACATCTTCCTAACATTCACATACATCGGTAGAAACAGAAAAAAAAAAAATACAAAGAAAATGCCAAAAAAATATACATTATCGCTCCCCATAACCACTAAACAATACTAGTTACCCCATTATTTCTCCAATGCTCAGCAACCAGACTCAGAATCCTTGACATGTTGCGTATCTATAGGTATGATAGGGCCTTAATTTCATCGATTACTTTCACTGACCTTGGTTGCATGCCATTAAACGCACATTATTCCTGACTTTCCAAATACTCCACACCGTTACTAGCACTACCACGTATTTTTTAAATAATCAATAAATACATTTAATAATTATTAGTTTGATTTAATAATTTTAATTTTATATTGATAATAACAAATACATATTTTCATATTTTATCAAAGTTTTAAATTCATTAAGCACATTTTTACTTATGCCTCATAGTCGATGGTACAAATTAACAAAACCGCATTCATTTATGTTTTACGAGTAATATTTGTCCACTAAAGGCGGTTCATAATGGGAAGCCATTGTTTTGACTAGTTTAATACAATGTATAACTTTTATAACATATTGTACAAATCAGTAATGCATACGTATAATACATTTAGAGTTAACTACAAAGATGGTCCTTGTGATTTTTCCAAATTATCACTGGTGGTTCTTTCATTTTCAAAACGTCATTGACGATCCTTTATACGGAGATAAGTATCACCGGTGGTTCTTTCCATAAACATCCGTTTGTGGATTCCGTTAAACACTCTGGCGTGCCTTCCACAAACGTCCGTTTTATGGAAAGGACCACTAGTGATACTTATCTCCATATAAAGTAACGTCAATGACGTTTTGAAAATGAAAGGACCACTATTGATAATTTGGAAAAACCACAAGGATCATCTGTGTAATTAACTTAAATCCCTAACATCATTATCTAGCAAACTTATGCCTAAAGGGACTCGCTCATATGAATCGTGTTTCGAGAACACATACACCTCTTATAATTATTCTTACGTTAGTAAAAACATGTGATACGTTCATGTCTTATCTCGAAGATGAACAGGTGTATCACGTTTATCTCTTTGCCTTTTGATATCAGGAGTACTGCACGACATGGTATATCAACCGCATCCGCTATCATATACTCCATTTATTGCAAATGATCCACAGCTCATGTGGTGATGCACTTGGGTTTTATCCTTGAGGTGGAGGGTTCGATCCCTGCCAAGTGCAGAATCGACCCTCTGTTAAATTTCTCTAGTGGTGGGAGCCTCTTGGAGTTTTTCCTTGGCAGCCTTCTCAGTTTGGATGTAGCGGGATCCGGTTTAGACAACCGACTACCCAAGCTGAGATGGTACTCACCCTTGTAAGGTGATGTAGTGTATCAGCATTGCGAATAATGTACACCTGTCAAAAAAAAAAAGTTGTCATAATGTTTTAAGATTTTTTGTTTTTTAGTTTTTAATTTACTTGCTTTCATTTATATATTTTTACAGCGTTCACACACACTACTATATACTCCGATTTTATACACATTGTGAGAGACACTTGGGATTTTATGTAGAAACCAAAAAGCATTTGGCTGGCTCCCGAAACCATGGGCATGTGTGATGTGTCTCACCTATAATCTTTTCTAAATTCGGAATTCTTGGTCGTTATTTTCCAACTAATATATACGATTTAATATCTTCCCTTAGATTATAAGTTAAAATTAAGGGTGTGATTGGGGCGTCGGTTTTGAAATGAGGGTATAGAAATAGGTATGAAGTATTATATATAATGTTTGTTTAATAGGTTTAATTTTGAAAATTAAAAATAAAACTCACGAATTTGTGTATATGTTAAACCCAAATGGTATGATAGGTTTGGAAAACTCATTAACATTCCCATAACCATAATATACCAAGATTCAAACCAAATTAAACACCCCCAAGTTGAACACATGAAACACTTTGAATTAAAAGTTCGATACTGATAAAAATCTTTATTTTGAAAAGTGCTTTCGATACTGATACAAATTTTTAATTTGGAAAGTGCTTGAAAAATTCAAGTATAATCCAAAGTCTATTGTACGTGTTCATCTAAGAATGTTTTTATTTTATGTATCCAACCTTCAAATTGCTATTGTATGTATTTGAAGGTGTTGTAAACTGTGCTATAAACTATTTTAAATGTTGTATATGATTAATTCTTATTGTAAAAATATCACCATCTAATTAATTAACTTCATATAAGAACAACTGAAGTTTTTAAAATATATAATTAAATTATTATAATTATGATATTAAGGGTATATTTGGCAAAAAAAAAACTTGGAGTTGGGGCTGTGGTTAGGGGCTGGAGCTGGAGTTTGGGATTGGGGCTAGGGGCTGATTTTTTTTTTTTTTTAACTCTCCTCACCCAAGCTTTTATTTTAAAGACCTTTTGAGGTTTTTTGGAGCTGAGACTTCTTTTCACAATCCCACATCCAAACAGGTTGTGTGTTTTTTTTTTTTTTTTTTTTTTTATTTTTTTTTATTTTTTAAAGGGCTTGTTTTTAAAAGCGTGGGGCTTTAAGCTCCTAAAAGCCTCTCAACAAACATGTCCTAAGTTAAATAAATACACAATAATACTACGTGTCATAATAATATATGTTATGGTGTGGTCTCAAAACTATGTTAGATTTATCCATATACACATATATCATTATATTATTTACTAAACTATAATATATCCTTATATAGATGATGTATATATCGATCAATCAATTAATTAGATAATTAGAATATGTTTTTTTTTACGGAAACTCCTTTCCATCAAAGTATATGTCGAAATTATTATTAATATAATTTAATAATATATTATAATATGATGATAATGATATATATGTTCATATACATGGTATCTAAAAAATTATATTTGTTATCTAAAATATAAGATTAATTTATTAGTAAAGACTAAAGGGACACGTGTCATTTAAATACTGCGTCACGTGTCGATCATATAAAAATATGTTTCAATCTTGTTTTAATATATTTATATAAATATTATATTATAATATATGCAATGCTACCATTAAATTGAAAAAATATATGATAATCAACTATTAAAGCTAGGAACGATTTCCGGTTCTCCAACTATAAGACGAATGCGGAGTCGATTGTTCTTCGTGTTAAGGCTATGGGATTCCTTTGGTATAAGAATAGAGTTAGAAACAATAGTATCTTGTGGAAAGATTGGTGTAATTTTGACTTTTTGTAATAGCGTTGTAACATTTCTTCTCACCAGCCAATTTGGGGGTGTTATGTGAATAATAATTAACTTTAAAAAAAAAAAAAAAAGGACGTTGTATTCAAATGATTATTTTTTCATTTTCACCAATTCATTCATATAATATAGACTTGCATTAAATTAAATTCTCACAAGAATCGAAGACATATGTCATCAATCTATATAGCTATAGGCATATCTCATTTCTCTTCAAAGCATTCATCTAGATAAACATAGAACTAATTAAGCTAGCTAAGTCTATATATTCCATGAAGAAGCCCTTATTTGCACCAACAGCTTGTCACGATAGTTATCACATGACCATTCACGCTGCAAAGTTATGAAGTAACAATAATAAACATGTTAGTTGTCACATTTCATGTTAGTCAACTTAATTTGCTTGTCATTTTATGTGATGGGTCTCATCTCTATTTCTAACCCAAGCACGTAATGAAGTTTTCAATTATTGTTGAATATATGTACAAATGATACAAACTATGATAGATCAAGTACTAACCTCTATTTCTTGGTTGGAGGTACATAAATGTAGTCAGGTGAAAAAGAAGAAGAAGAGACTTGATTCCTCTTTACATCCTTTCCACCAAATGTTATGTTGTGAATTTTAGCTCCAAGTTCTTTAAATATCTTCTCTTTTATTTGACCCCTCCTTGGTGGAATCATGGTTTTTCCTTTCTTTTCTCCACTCTTTCCTTTGCCTTTCATTTTCTATTTTAGAAGCTTGAGAATATTGAACAATGCTATTGTGATCAAAAGAGAGCAATTGTTGTGAAAGTATATATAGAAGGGTTTTGCGGACCAATGCTCATGGTGCTGGGGCACTAGTTATAATGCATTAAATTAATTCAAATTTTCTTAAAATATCATTTATGATTCGTATAAAAATGATAATTATTAGATTGAATTAATAAGAATTAAATGTATTTTTTGATTATTCAAAAAATATGGACTTCATTAAATACAGCATAACTAGTGTCCCAGTTAACAAAACAATATGTAGAAATAAATAAAAGAAAGATTGAAAGATAGAGAAAGATTTTTCTTATCTTGACTATTGTTTTGTGAATAAAGTGGGTCCATCAAATAGATTTATCGCTGATACCAACATGTCTATCAAAGATGTAGTCTTAGAAATCCAAAACTGTACGTCATGCCAGTGTAACATGTAAGTTATCAAAGTTGGACTCCAGGTTACTTTGCATTTTGGCCTTTTTGTTGTGTAATATGACTTGGCATTGTTCACAAGTCACCGAATGCCATATAAAGAAAAATTCAAACCCAAGAGAGGATCTCCCTTCCAGCCCTTCTAAAGAAAATACGTTGCTATTTTTTAAACTAAAAGATACATAACCAGTTATTTATCAGACATATTTATAAATGTTTTTAAAACGGAGGCCGGTTTTTCTGGTCCCGTTCGACCGGTTGAACCGATTGAACCGCCCAATGGACCGCTTCGATGTTCGGTCTGGTTTTGAGAACATTGGTTTTCGGTTTTGAAAACATTGGTTTTTTCTTTGTACATAGATTTTAATACTCCATTATTGATTAAAAGATATCATCCATAACTATATGACGTATATTGTATATGGGAGGGAAAATGTATTCTTCGATTCCTCTTTTGTTTATGAGAAAAATGAAATTTTAGTTAATTATTTCTTTATTTAATGAGTTGTAGATGACTGAGGCAAACACAAACATACATAGACCAGTTATCTTTCTTCTTTTGTTTTGTAACACTACAATAAAAATGACTTTCAGCAAGGACAAAAGTCCTCATTAAAGGTCAGAAAGTCCTTGCTAAAGGTCTACAACGAGGACATTAAAGGTTGTCGTCAAAGCCACGTGGCTAAAGGTCTACAGCGAGGATAGTCAACGGATATGACGATGAAATGAACAAACAAACAAACAAGTGAGGCTACAACCAAAATTCGGAAACTACCAACTAAGACCTTAATACATGCTCTACATTACCAGTAAGTCAGTAACTCAGTAAGGCACTAAGGCAGTAACACATAAAACTAAAAAGTATCTACCAATGAGTCCTCCCAGGCCCCAGCAGTCCAAAAAAAAACACTAGCGGCCCACTGGAATCAAGCCCATTAATCAAAGCATAGAAAGCCCAAACCCCAAATTTCCCATAAAAGACTCGTTACCTTTTGATCGTTTGAATTTACTCCAAAAAATAAATAAACATGAACGACTAAGTAAACATATTATCGTGTGCATGTATGTTCATTAAGAAAATATATCCGTGTTCGTTTAATTTTTTTGGTTAAAATGTTAACACAGATTAACAAACATAAGTGAACGAACATGACATTAAACTGTAAGTCCAAACTTGGTCACGTTATCCAAATTTTTTGAAATTTACATAAATTTTGTAAGATGATTCAAATAAGTAACTTATAAAAACTACAAAGCTTGTATACTTGTGCCAAGTTAACATCTTTTCAGAGAATAAAAGATACATATTGAAGATTAATAACTTGGTATAAAATACCAAACATAAATGAACATTTGGAAACAGATCACCAAACAATCATGCACGAACAAAACATATTTTTGTATTCTAAATAAAGGCAGATATTTACGATAGTCCTATTTAACAATGAAAACATCAAATTCAGATACAATTATATTTTAATCAAGACATGCATATGGTGTAGAGTTTTGGTATAATACTATAGTATTCTATCAATTGGCATCAAATCATTTGGTCAAATACTATTCATCACATAAGATTTATGTAATCATAAAAAGTTATGTGATTGAAACAAGATCGTTAAAATCTTTAGAACTTATATCATGCCGATTTTTTTTCTTAATTTTCTTATATTTACTTTGGATATAGCTAAGTCGAAATGAATTAATAAATAAGTTGATTAAAACAAACATAGCACTGACTATATTTTGGAAG
The DNA here is from genome assembly GCA_028566075.1 of Solidago caesia. Classification (NCBI taxonomy): domain Eukaryota; kingdom Viridiplantae; phylum Streptophyta; class Magnoliopsida; order Asterales; family Asteraceae; genus Solidago; species Solidago caesia. The sequence continues at coordinate 26,925,807 of JAOXNX010000019.1, forward strand.
AATAGGTGTGAACATAACAATAATAATAATAATTAAAAATAAACAAATTAAAAGAAAGAATTGGAATTGAAAGCAAAAACAAAAGAATAGCATTAATTATATATGAGAATTGTCTTTCAGAGTGTGACTTTGTGTTTTGACTTGACTAGTTGCAAGCAAACATATTTGCCTACCCACTTTTATTACTTTTTCCATATTTAAATAAGTCAAACAACAATTTAGAAATGAAATTCTATTTCATATTATTATACTACAATTTAATATAATGACTAAAATTACTTATTTCTAACTACTAATAAATAGCCCTTTACTACAAAAATGAAATGAAAAAGGCTATACTATAACTTACGAGATTGCTAACTTTTTACGTAATATGGGTGATGCCATAACACAAAAACAATATTAAAATTGAATATCTTTGATCTTTCTATAAGTAAATGTACTAACAGAATGTCGATCATTTTAAATATTGTTTCAAACAAGCAAATATTGCCCACACTATTCGAAAAGAGTAGTGATATTGGTACCATTATTTTTGATGTATCTACCACAAAGTACAATAAGTTATGCATATAGTACAACTGTTTATTGCACAATGTTGATAAATCTTTCTCTTTAATAAAAGAGAATCCCAAAAGTAAAACCTTTTAAAAAACTGCCAGATGGCTGCCTTCCTTTGCTTCAATAATTTCCGTCGTCAAACACAACAAACTTCTCTGTTTCAAATTTTTATTATTCAAAAAAACATTATTCAACAAAGATTATTCATGAAAGATATTCAAAAAATAAAATAAAAATGTGAGCAGATCAATGGCTACCCCTTCAAATATCCCAATTCAATTAGTCAAATCCAACATGTTCATCTTTTTCTACATCACATCAATTTTCTACATCAGAGAAAAGAAAGTAATTTATATATTTAATCATCTAATTTCTTTCTATATATATGTATTTATATATGTATGTTTAGATTGATATATCATTCGGTAATTCATATATTTCAATTCCAAGAAACGATGCATCAAACAAGTTTCAACATCATCCCGAAAGAAACGATGCATCCGAACAGCAGGTGGAACAAGAAGCACCACCAAAATAGCAGGAAAGTGAACGGAATAAGTAACACCAGAATACATGTATAATTTGAGTAGTCCTTCAATTCAGGTTTTTTTTTTATTTTTCTTTTTTGGGATTTTTTTACATATGTTCTTATCTTTTCATCAGAATCCGTTTTCATTTTCATGAGGTTGTTTACATTTTGTTTTTAGGAAAGAAAGGTTGGCGGCAGGTATCTCCAAGTTTCATTTTAGTTCTGGTAAATCTTTATCAACATATACTCATATATCACTGTCATGACTATATTAGCACGTATCTTTATAAAATCCAATAATTGAGCCAAAGGGGGAATGGGTCAATGCAAGTTGAAAGTCACCAAACGTCTATTTTATTGCATACAACCTCATAAATTATTTTGTTCAAAGATTTAGGATATTCTTTATAGGAATATTGTTTTTGGTTTTATAATTATCCCATTAACTCTTAAAAATAAAATGACTGGACAAACAACTGATTGTGGTTCAATATGACTCGGCCCT
>JAOXNX010000019.1:26927501-26943027 GCA_028566075.1 Solidago caesia
AGGTCCAAATCTTTGAATAACATCTGTCCAAACATAATTTTCCATATGCTTGCTAAAATTTTTTCCAATCTAACCTATGTCCGTGGACCTATGTGGTCTCCACTAAGAACCGCCCTTGATTTGAGTGGATTTTATACTAATTTGTATTAATAAATAAATAACAAAATAAATAAATAATGCTTCCTTTTTGTTTTTTTTTTTAATAAAAAAATTATCCAGTCAATGTGGGTTTTCATTTTAGTTAATTAGTTTTTAATACTCCGAAATTATTAATTAGATCATGTGTTAGTTAGCTTATCCACTGATTTGTATGGTTTTTATAGTCATTAATAATTATACCATTTCAGTTAATGAGTGTTTTCTATATTTAGTTATTGACAACGATATGATATCGGTGGTTTGTGGTGATAAAGATTGTTAGAAGTTGTTGTCGGTTTGGACGGTGGTTTGAGCATATGCAAATCCCTGTATCCGGCTGTGTTATATTGGGGACAGCTTTCATATTATTCCTGGTCTAATCATGGGCTGTATGTCTTCAACTTCAAAGAATTTAAAAAAGCCACCTACTTTTGATCCTGTTGCGCTTGCTGCTGAGACCCCTTGTAAGTCTTTTGTATATTCTCCCATTTCTGATAAATGCTTTTTGACTAGTGTTTTCTAGGTTATATATACAGGTACTGGTTCGGGTAGGTAGGATAGGATTCATTACGTAGGATAGGAAGGATGATGCACCTACTTATTATTGAATTATTCTTTGATACCCCTGAGTAAATCAGGTGCTTTGAAGTTTAAAAGTATCTGCATAATCCTTTCCACACTTTGTCATTTAGAAATCTTGACCAGTCATTATTGTGCAAACAAACAAATAAGACGAGAAACCTTTTTTGGACTTCTCAAAGGGTTTTAACTAAGGGAGGCATTGTGAACCTGTAAGTTTGTAACATCGATCGCCTTCAACTTTTGCAGTTACTGTGAACGAGGTGGAGGCTTTGCACGAGTTATTCGAGAAACTAAGCAGTTCTCTGGTTGATGATGGGCTTATAGGGAAGGTATGCTTTTTGAAGTCCTCTTCTATTGAATTGCCTTTGTTGTTGCTTGATCTTTGCTAAAAAGTCCACTTCGAAGTTTAGGTAGTATTCTCTGCTCAAATAATTTTTATTATATTTGGACAGGATGAGTTCCACCTAGCATTGTTCAGAAATCATGATAAACGGAACCTGTTTGCAGATGGGGTAAGTTGGGTTCTATGACTGTATTTTGAACAAAAATAAGATATAAACTACAACATTTTTAAGTTGATGTAAATCATATAACTTTCTAACATGGTACTTATATTCGTAATTGTTTTTGAACTCTGTTTCCTTTAGCAACTTAACTTGTTAATTTTGCAGATATTTGATCTTTTTGATGTGAATAGGAGTGGGCATATTGACTTCAATGAGTTTGTCCGTTCGTTGAGTGTATTTCATCCAAAAGCTCCTCAAGCAGACAAAGTTTTGTGTAAGAATTGATGATAAGATAATTTTTTGATTTATAATTTGTCAATTGTATGAATGGTTTTTCTGCTTTCTTGCAGCTAGTAGGCACAATAGCTATAAAATGTAATAAGAATCATTAATCTGATACAGTACAAAATGCCAACCTTGTTGCAGATGCCTTCAAGCTGTATGATTTAAGACGCACTGGCTTCATTGAACGTGAGGAGGTAACTTGCTTCTATATGTTGTTGCTTTCTTTACTAGCTAAAAGCTCATGCAAAATGGCCTTTAGCTCATACTTCTTCTTTCATGTCTATAGTAGTGCTTCACATTTTTTAAGAGGTGGCTTATTCAACCCATCTGTCTAGAAACGGGTAATTTGGCTGTTATATTATTGGTAGTGGGTAAAAAAGTTGTTGCTCAAATGGGCCAAAGTCACCTGATTTGTGTTCAAATGCTCACAATGTCCTAAATCGTGTTTCGCAAAAGAAATTATAGTACCATTTTAGTAATATGGATTTTGTGGTCATATTTTCAATACACTCGTTTTACCAATTTTAAACATAGAAAAAAGATAAAGCGTTGGCTGGTTGCTCCAACTTAGACCGACCAATTTTGACCTGAACCTATTATGACCCGTTACCCGATCAGCCCAACCCGCCTGTTTTCCACTGCTAAATATTTTCCTGTCCCAAGTTAGGATTATATTTCTAACAAATTCTAAAAGGTAATGATACCTTCTTTGTAGTTGAAGGAAATGGTTTCGGCTCTTCTTAATGAATCTGATCTTTCTCTACCAGATGATACAATCAAATCGATGGTAGACAAGGTATGATTGCTTGTTTCACATTTTGTAATGGGCTAATGGACACCTCAATACTTGGGGTGTGATAATTGTATTCTTTTGTGTTCCTCGTTTAGACGTTCACAGAAGCAGATAGTAAAGGTGACGGTAGGATTGACCTAGAAGAATGGAGAGAATATGTAGACAAGAACCCATCATTATTGAAGAATATGACTCTTCCTCATTTAATGTAAGCCGTGCACCTTATTTTGATCCAAGATTGCTTTGTTAAGTTTAGAGCATGCCAACACTTTCCATGAACTCAGATAATCATGCATATTGTCATACGGAGTATTATTTAATTTCTTTAAAAGAACAGTAGGGAGAGACACAAGAGTAAATTTTGGTCTTTGTTTTTTATCAAAAAAGATGAAGGTTCACTATCGGCATAAATTGAACAGAGGCTACAATGCAACAATAACTTAACTCTTTAACTGCGAAAGAAGAAAACAAGATGGTATGATTTGGACAAATATGAACATACCTAGTAAAACTAACAACATGAACTTAGGTTATAGTATTGCTTTTATGTTGCAAATATGATGTATCAATCATGATGGGACTTTTTTCTTATGTTATTTGGTTTTGGATTGGAAAATTATACATACACACACAACCATTTATAAAGGCACCACTATATCATTAAATTTGTGTATGCTTTGAATCCCTTATATATTTACATATGAAGCGCCTGTGTCCATGACTCCATGATTGTCCTTCAACATTGATTTACAACAAATTTAATGACATATTTGTGTTGCTGCATTTTTGCCAATTTGTTGTTGTTTCTTGATTTCATATTTATTGATTCTCCGGTTAGGAATTTGGTAAAAGTAGCACAATGGCTAGGCCAGGCAGCTTGGAAAAATGTGTAAACTTAGAATGGTTTGGGCGGATTGGGTCAATCGCCAAAGTCCCAAATGTTTGATCTTGATTCTTGAATTTTACAGATAATTGATGTTTTAATATGATTCTTAAGTGTATATTGTTACAATAGTAAGTTGATCTTTAATAAAACAAGTTAGGAAATTTTGTGCATTCTGAATATGTTTTGGGCGACTTTCAGTTTGTTTGACTTATCAGCTCGTTTAATCTGTTTCCATATTAACCACATGTTAAAAATCTTACCCGTTTGACCTGTTAGAGGCAAAGTATAACCCAGTTTTACCCATTTACCCATTAATGATCAAATTTGCTACCACCTCTAGTATTTAGTTATGATGCTTTTAAGTTTGTGATGGTGCTTTTCAGGGACATAACCTTGAGGTTTCCAAGCTTTGTGATGAACAGCCAAGTCGAGGACTCCCACCCAACAGACTAAGACCATCTTCCTCTAACCATTCCAGTATGTAGAAACTGTATATATGCGTGAAAGAGGTGCCAACTCGAAGACTTGCCACTTCTTTTGGATGCTTCCTTTGTGGAATTATGTGGTTGTTTCTGCTTTGGCAGTTTGCCCTTGGACATTAGCCTCTTCATGATTGACATTGTGTACCGACAAGTGTTGATTGTTGACATCTGTTTAGTAGAATGGTAAAATGTATACCATGTATTTGGTTGTGTCAAGATTGCCTTTACTGATGTGATTTTTAGAAAGTTATCAACCAGTACTTGTTCGGAATTGACATTCGACAATGCCCTTGAAAAGTGGCATGCATTGCAAGTCCCAAGTAAAAACGGTGTGAAGGTCAAATTGGCAAAGAACAATGCCCTCGTTTTGATTATTTTACCCTCATATCGATTGAATCGTAAAATTGGGGTATAGGTAAAATTGTCCATAAACATATAGTTGTGGATGAACTACGTGAAGTATCATTGGTATAGTCAAGTAAATGTTCTTCAAAACATGTATAAACATCACAATTCTTTTTTGTACCTTTTGCTAGACATTTAGACGAAAATAATGTATGTGACTCGGTAAGTTAAACTTAAAGACACGAGTATACAAAATGATACAGTATATATTTATGAACAATTTAATATACAGAATACTACATTTCGACATTTATAATTTGATTTTTCAAAAATAAAAATACACTATTTGTATGTTAGCAAAATCATTTCATGCATTTTGGGCCATTATTTGGATTTACGATATAAAGTTATTATTGTTCACTCAACAATGAACCGTCCAAGCTCGTAGCGAACTAGATTGTTTGGTTTTATTGTTTTATTTTTAATTTTAATTGTAACATCTTATTTTGTTTTCTTTTAGTAATTTTTTCCTTTCAGATTGGTTTTTAAAAAAAGGTTTCTGTTTTGTTTTGTTTTTTCTGCATTCAATTTTAAATAAATAAAGAGTTTGTTTTTAAATGTTAATTGTATTTGTTCTATGTATAAAGATTTAATTTATATATTTTTTATTTATTGTTTATAGTTATTTGTGTACATTGTTCATAATATTTTTCTTTATATTTTTATCTATTTGTACTTTAATATTATTATTTTGATTATTGTTATAAGTTATGTTGCTTTTACGGTAAACATGTATGAAAAAACAATATAAAGATCAATAATATTGGTGGTATATGATTTATACTATAGTAAGACCATATATAGAGACTCAATATAAGAGTTAACTATATGCACATTGATATATCTTCTTAAAAGTTTTGTTATTGGTTTACCATTACATAAACTATTTTGTTTCCCGTCGTATTTGCATTTATAAGACTAGTGAGAGTGAGACTTCCTCTTATGGGGCCGTCTTCCGCCATGTGGCGTCATGTCACATGCTAAGAAGCCCCTCAAAACTGATGGAGTGAGGCCTCCTCCAAGGGTGGGAAGTCTTGCGACACATGTCATTGACTTTTGTTTGTTTTGTTTTTTAACACTTTAATATTATATCAAATACGAATATAACTAAAAACTAGCATGGTGCCCGCGCAATGCAATGACGGCGGCAGTGTGGTGGTGGCGGCGGCGGCGAAGGATGTAGATAATTAATGTAAAGGTAATTCATCTAAAGGGGTTAATTGAGATATTTTAGAAGATAAGAGCCTGGTGAAGTAAATTATTTCCTTAAGGGTACTATTGAAATATTAAGTGGAGATGTTTAAATTAGTGAATAAAGGAGAGGTAATTTGAAGGGGAAAAAAAGGGGGGGGGGGTATTTGTGTCATATCACATTTAGACAAATCTCAATATTTTCAAAAATATGAGGGTTAGAATTTTTATAAATGAGTCAGATATTACATAACTTCATTGAAAAACACATTACACAATTAAAAAAATACATTACATAACTAAAAAAAACACATTACATAACTAAAAAAAACAAAACATTACACAACTAAAAAAAAAAACACTACATAACTAAAAATAAAAAACACACCAAACATAACTTTAAATCTAAAAATAACTAAAACATAACTTCAACGCCTATATTTTTTTGCGGATTTCTCATTTCTTTTGCTCGCCTATTTCTCGTTCGGGTCCATCAAGATGACTGAAGTCAGTGGCCAAAAGTTTTAATTCTTTGAGTCGAAGCTTTCATTCGTTGATCTCCGCATGTTTCTTGCTTTGCTTCCACCAACCCCTCCAACTGTCCAGTGATCTTGTCAAACTTCCACCAACCCCTCCAACTGTCCAGTGATCTTGTCAAACGACTCCATGTAGTCGGCGTTGGAGGAGAGAGAAAATAATTTTTTTCTTTTATTTCTACTAGCAGTTAAAAGGGTGCCGGTGTGGAGCTTTTACCTGTTAAGAAGGCCCCCGGGGAAATGTTTTCCGGCGTTTTAGGACGGCGCCGGGTGAGAAACCGCATCAACAAATTTCTTTCTAGAATAGTAATTTTTTTAGAAGAGATAAAAAAAAAAAAAAGATATAAAAAAAAAGGCTTATTGTCATGCATGTCCCTTTAGTCAAAGAAGCTTCGAATATTAAAATTTAAAATCAAAATGGGTGCCATTTTGCATAATTAGGAAAGAGGTGACGAAGTTTCTAAAGAAACCAAAAATTGAGTTGGACTTTCGATGCAGAATATGCTTTTGTCTTTTAAAGGCTCATTTTACCACCTCTTACTCTTTTTGAATATACTTTTCAGTCCTACAGTTTGTTAGAAACATTACTATTCAAATTAACTCGATTCATCATTTTATATACCCAACCAAGATTTGAGAATAGAGTACAATTTAGGATCAATTATCATATGACAAGTTGAAGCTCGACTCTTAAAATTGACTTGACATCTCAATAAGTCTTCTTGGTGTATTCTTGTGTAAATTAAAAAGTAAATTTATTAAGAATCATATAAAATATTTATACGGTTAGATATATCAAAGATATCTATGTAATGAGACTAAACCAAAATAAACTCAACTCAAACTTAGACCTAAACATATCAAGACATATATAGGTTCAAAAAAATGATAACTAATGGTGTAAACTCAAACTTAACAAAGTTGTTCCAATCATGCAATATAATCGTTAACATTACCCATATCAATTTGGCATGTCCTCTAAGTTATCATGCCAACTAAATATAATTTCATATATGACAACTAAACTCATTTTGAGAAACATGATATTTATATTTTTCATGTCGAGTAATGATATAAGAAGGAGATGAGACAAATGACAAAATTGAAATTGAATATAAAAAAAAAAAGAGAAATAGTCGAACCCACATGTCAATTCAATATATGCATGTTTAGACTTGTGTAGTTTATGTTTATGTCTTGTTATTTTATCAATTTAGATATTAAAAAAAAAAAAAAATCACAAGAAAATATAATAAATATGTAAAAAATAAAATAAAACTTAAAGTTGATGGACCAAAATTGGTAGACATTCAAACATCACATTAGAATCTTTTCTTGAAGAAAAAGTTAGTAGAATTGAAACGGCCAACACGCGTATTCAACATTATCTTTTTCTTTTTAATTTTTTTTTTTCTCATTCGCAAATTTCTTTTTATTCCAAACAGCACAAGCAGCCCTAAAAACCCTAATTTGTTATCACAAAATCCAATCAATCAACACCCACGTTTGAATTTTGAATCAATCGGTCAAAGTTCAATAATTTTCCCCAAATTAGTCAGCCAGTGCGTCCTCAATTTCTTGATTCTTGGTTAAGTGATCTTGTAAGAATCCCCAGTTCTATAATTATTGATTTATTAATTTCTGTTTTTAGGGTTTCGGTTACTTTAATCGATGCTCTGAAGTTTTAACTTTTGAGTTTAGTAACCCCTGTATATATATATATATATAAACACGTATATCTTGGGGGCTTTTTTTTGGGACTGTTTGATCATGTATGTGATCTGGGTATTGATCAAGATTTGATTTTTTTTAGTATTTTTAGGGCTTAATTTGGGTTTTCGAAATTTTGTACAAAGTTTGGAAATTTATAGAGGAAAAAAATAATGTCGTCTGCTGGTGTGATTGCGATAAGCCCGCGTAGCGACGAATCGATTATGCCGTCGTTACCTGTGCAAAACCACGAACCGATAATGATTCATTTAGCAATGTCTGGTTCGATGGAACTGATGAGGGTATTGGGATCGGATTCTATTGAATCCGTTAAGCTTAGGATACAGAGCTATAAAGGGTTTGTTGTTAAGAATCAGAAGTTGGTTTGTGGGGGTAGGGAATTATCTAGGAGTAATTCTTTGGTTAGGGATTACGGTCTCGGCGATGGGAATGTGGTCCATTTAGTCGTTAGGGTTTCCGATCTTCAATTGATTAATGTGAAAACGTCGTGTGGGAAAGAGTTTACGTTTCACGTTGAGAAGAATCATGATGTTGGGTATGTGAAAAGGCAGCTTGCTAAGGGGAAAAAGGGTTTGGGTTTGATTGATATCGAGGAACAAGAAGTGTTGTGTAAAGGTGAGTTGCTTGAGGATGAGAGACTTATTAATGATATATGTAAGTATAATAATGATGCTGTGATTCATTTGACTGTTAGGAAGTCTGCAAAGATTCGAGCGAAGCCCGTGGATAAGCATTTTGAGTTGACTATAGTTGCACCACAATCTAGTGATTCAAAAGAACGTGATCTTGCTGTTAGACAACTTAAGAATGGGGCTCATGGTATTGAGTATTATGGTTCGGTTCCTAAAGAAGCTGCAAAGAGAAATCTTTGGTTGGAACCAGTGATTGTTAACCGAAAGGCTACTCTACCTACTGTGCTGTTGGACCTAATTAATTCGACATATGATGGTTTGATGAAAGGGAATTATCCAATAAGATCTTCTGAGGGTACGGGTGGAGCGTATTTGATGTTGGATGCATCAGGGACTAAATATATCTCTGTTTTTAAGCCAATTGATGAGGAACCTATGGCTGTAAATAACCCTAGGGGGTTACCCTTATCAGCTGATGGTGAAGGACTAAAGAAGGGGACAACTGTTGGCGAGGGTGCATTGAGGGAAGTTGCTGCCTATATTTTAGATCATCCAAAAGGCGAGCGTAGGTCTTTTTCTGGTGAACCCAAGGGTTTTGCTGGAGTCCCACCTACGTTCTTAGCAACGTGCTTACATAAAGGGTTTAATCATCCTGACGGTGTAAAAGAGAAGATAGGATCGTTGCAGATGTTCATGGAGAACACTGGAAGTTGCGAGGATATGGGTCCTGGTGCTTTTCCTGTAGAGGAGGTACATAAGATCTCTGTGTTGGATATTAGGATGGCAAATGCAGATAGACATGCTGGAAATATTTTGGTGAGCAAAGGAGAAGATGGCAGGGTTGTATTGATCCCCATTGACCATGGATACTGCTTGCCTATCAGTGTAAGTTCTCCCTTTTTGCTTTTCATATAGTGAGCTAATCGGGTTTTTTTTTTGTGTTTTTCTAATTAAGATCTTGAGATTTCTTTTTTAAATATAGATTGTGCCATAATATCTGTAAATGAACTCAACTACTTCTTCTTTTACTGCAGTTTGAAGATTGCACCTTCGATTGGCTCTACTGGCCTCAAGCTCGCCAACCATTCAGTCGTGAAACAGTCGACTACATCAGTTCGCTGGATGCTGAGGAAGACATTGCTCTACTCAACTTCTATGGATGGAAACTACCCTCAGAATGTGCACGCACTCTTCGAATATCCACCATGCTACTCAAGAAAGGTGTCAAGAAAGGATTGACCCCTTTTGCCATTGGAAACATTATGTGTAGAGAGAACTTGAATAAGCAGTCCGTGATCGAAGAGATAGTTCAAGAAGCAGATGATCTCGTTCTTCCTGGTTCGAGTGAGGCTGCATTTATGGAGGCTGTTTCTCAGATCATGGATCAGCGTCTAAATTTAATTCCTTAACAGACGTCCATAGATTATTTGTAGCACATAAACTTGTTTATTTGTGTGTATAAGACCTTACGTGCATATGTTCTCAGTGCATATGTTTTTATGAGGGTGTGGATACCTTCCAAATCCTTAATGGCTGTTGGAGTTTATGTTTCATAATGTCTAAACAATGATCAATCTTTTTTTTCGTTTTTTTTCTTCTGAATTTGGGTTATTGGTTAATCTGAATTAAATTGTAGCTTTGAAGAATAATCTGCATGCACAAATGCTGTTAACAATAGAATTTTAGGTGCGAAAAAGGGATTTTTAGTCCTGGATTAATCTTGTTTGATATGACGCACACCTTAAAGATTTCTAATTGTTTGAAGGTTGTGACTTGTGACCTAGTCTTGTATCCTTTGATACTACAGAGAATGGTACGATTGTTGTACCTGTATGATCTTGTTCTAATGATGTTTTATGGGCTTTGGCAATGGGTTTTCGTGCAAGATTTCATTTCTCATTACAATTAAATACCTCACAAACTAACAAACTTACACAAACAAACATATTCCAACGGCTTTCTCTCCCCTTTCTCTTGCACGAGAGCCCATTTCCCACTCGCTCATCTTTCACTCGTCTCTTGGGGTCGGCGGCGGTGTTCTCGCGCTAGACCCCATCTCTCACTCGCCATCTCTTGCCCACTGCCAATGCCCTAAAGAAAATTGAGAACCATAAGAAATTTCTATCTTGTTTTGTTTTGCTATAAAATAAAATGGCAGTAATGTTGAGACTAGAGAGCACGTTTTCTCTATCCTTTGCATCCTCCATCTCGTGCAATTAAAGGCAACCAACAGCGATATTTAAGAGCAATAAATTGGTGATATAATGCACATCCTTATTTGATGGTAGTTAAAACTTTAATTCAGTAAATGAAACAATGGCAACCTGCATGATTACCCCATCGCATGGCAAGTAAACCTTGCGCCAACAACGTAGAGATAGGTGCAGATTTTTCATTATAGATTTTATCAGAATCGTACCATCTCAGTGTAGGGGAGAAATGCTAAATTGTTATAAATTCCCTTTACATTACAAAGACAATTTTTACACTAATAGCATCACTGCCCTAAAAATTCCCACACAAATACTAAAAATACACCACCTCCATTCACCAATTTCTTTGGTCATCCATCTATAGCTTCAATTCATTGAGATGACAGATATGTGAAACAAACGAGCGAGTTAACTACATAGGTTCGGAATGCATACGTTACTACCATCAGCGTTAGGAGTTTCTTTCCATATCTTGCCGGTGACTCTCAACTTGAGCTCTTTCCTATCTCCTCCAGAGAAAAAGAGAGCCATATTCCTTTGTATTATCAGCCCATCATGACTGTCCCTAACCTTTCTGTGACCATCTCTTATGCTCCGAGGGGTGCCCTCCCATGTGAGTTTCCTGCCATTCCCCCCAACTTCCAAGCTATATCGGTAGTTTCGTGCATCATTTTCATCACCCATGAATCGGAGAAACGCCATGTAAACAGGTGCCATGCTGAGCTGGAACGCTTCAAAGTGGAGACAAAAATACTGTCCAAAGCAGTTAAAGACCTGCATATAGTGGATCCAGTGATTCAAAAGGCCAAAAGCATTAAAAGTTAACTCAAGAAATGAAGTAAAGTTTGATTTTTAAGTCAAAGCATAGTTAGCAATATTGTATTGGTCAATTCAGGTTGTGTTTATCACAAACGGGTAAACCAAAAAAATAACTAAAAGGGGAACATGTGAAATGTGTTAACAGGTTAAAATATGAAAAAAATTGCCAACCATAAGCCTGGCCCTATACCTTAACCGTATCAACTTATGCTTAATATATGAAAAAAATTACCAACCATAAACATAGTAATAATACACTACCATGCTACGTTCTAAATCTGAAAATCAATAGGGTTGACCAAAGTCAAATGGCAGAAAATGAATGTGAGAGATACTAACCGTAAGCATCCATGTCGCATTTTCAACTTCACGTGGATTAGACTTGACATAACGGTGGTTGAAAGTGTATCCAGAGTGCATATCTACTTTGTGATCATCCCTCAAATGGGAAACTAGAAAAGGGATGTCTCCAACAGCAGAGCACTCCGATCCAGCATATGGACAGCTGTATGGCCTAAAATTGCAGACTGCCTCGTGTTTCAACTTGCTATAGTATGGGAAGATCCCAGGGCATCCCAAGGAGAAGTATTTGCATGGAAACTCAAGCGATTCAGCCACTTTTTCCAATGCAAGACACCTTATATCGCCTAGCTCTTGTCGGCATGTTGGACACCTGTTGTGAACACGAGTCTTACAGGTGGAACAAATTGTGTGTCCGTTGTGACACTACATAAAATAAAATAAAATAAAAACGGTTAGACTTTACATAAGAGTTCTCATTCCCAAAGGGGTGTTCGGCATTGCATTTTGAAGGTGAAATTGTTACTTTAATATATAATGCCAAACACCCCCTAAGGCCCTAAGTTCTATACAAACTCCGTCCGTCACAATGGCTAGAAAGACGCTTAGTTTAGCAAAATTGTTAAGACTGTTAAATATCTTATATACCCATTAATAATGAGACACAAAATTATCATGTGGAACGATATGATTGCTTATGAATATTTTGTAGAAAGTAATAATGGGCAAAAGAAGCGGCGTTCGATTGAAACTTTGCAAAAGGGAGGAATGTTGCATGTTTTGTGAAACTCGAAAATGAAAATTGTTGTATTTAGTTAGAACTTAAGAAGTGTATGTATATGTGTCTATATGTCCAAATCAACAAATCAAATTCAACACATAAATAAGTAGTATTTGGTAATTGGTAGTGTTAAAATACAAAATGAGTATGCAAAACATTCAGTTTTCTGCATTCGATCCTTTGTATGAAATAGAGATGCATTTGAACTTTATGGTCAAACCAACTATTTCAACTTCAAAACTTTCTTTATAGTTTCAATGAAATTTCAAGATACGTTTGTTGATTTCGTTATAACTTTATTCCACATAAATATTCGAATAAAACGACGAAGAAGACAACTGATAATAAAAATCACATTAACCTTAATTTTAACAAGACCAAAGTCATATTATTTTTTATCATAATCTCAAAACCGCCCAAATCACAACAATATGATACAATGCCCATTTCAAAGCATAGATAACTCAATAAACATATCTAGGATCATAACATCCAAGCACTTAACACATTAACAATAATTCAACAAAAAAAGAAAAAAATCAAATCTAGCATTGCATTATCTCATTAAAAAAGGTGAGAAAGGGTTCATAAACGGGCCATGGGGATGCCCCGAATAGGCCGCATACATTTGAGTCAAAGACTCACCCTCCTCCCAGGATAACTGAACAGGGAATAACTCATCCGTTTATTAACTAAAAGATGAGGGAGAAAGAAAAGGGGGAAGAAGAAACCTGATGAATAGGAGGGTACATAGAATTAGTACAAACAGGGCATTCAAGAAGCTCATGAACACTTGTTGTGGGATTAATTGTTGTTGCAGGAACAACATTAACATTTACATTATGTTGATTTGTTTTCAAAGATGAAAACTGAGGGACATTATTATTATTATTATTATTTTGATTATGATGACGATTATTATGATTATTAAGATGTGGGATTTCATCATCTAATCCTAATCCATCAGATACTGAAACACATTCAATGTTATCAATTTCCATTTTCTTGAACCCCAAAATAAAATCAAATCAAAAAAAAAGATTGAATCTTTAATCAAGATTATTGTTCTTATGATGTGGGTTTTCTTTAACAATCAATACCCACAAAATGAAATGAAAACAAAAAAGATTGAATCTTTGATGTGGGTTTTCATAGAAAAAGAAAAGCTTTTCTTTTCCCTCCCCAATATTAAGATTAAACAGAAAGGAATGGGGAGGGGAAAGGAAGAAGAAAGATGAACAGGAGGGAGGTGCTTTTCTTTTCTTGATAGGTTCTTCTTCTTTATTTATTTTTTTTATTTTTATTCATATTTTCGGTTTTTTGTTTATAGAGTATTTTATTTTTTTGGGGGAAGGATCGAGCAAATGAGATTGATGGATAGGGTTGAACTATGGATTTTTTTTTCCAATTAAATTTAAAATGTGGGATATATATGTTTTAAATGCTACAATTGGAAACTCCTGTTATGCACGACTCAGTTAGTTTATTAACACTTTTTGTTTGGTTTGTAATATGACTTTCATTGTCGTAAATCAAAACCTTGAGTTGTTGTTTGCTTTTTTATTTATGATAAAGCAACGTAAAGTGGTTCATAAATAGCCCTAAAACATTAGAAACTGTTTACTTATCAGCAAACGAATATGATAAACATAATTTATTTATCCAAACATTAAAAACTGATTACGGTCACTTGACTTAAAGTCACAATAACAGTAATAATGATAAAAATAGTCCACTGATAAAGTAAATAAACTGATGGAATATAACAAAATAAAACATACATTTTTTTATTGTCTGGAGGTTCGCCGGAAAGATCGAAAGGTGGAACATGCTGAGGAAATTCAGTGAACACCGGCGGTGGAGGTTAGAAGTACCGTACTTCGATGGTGGTGGCTGACCAGATTCACTCATGATTTACTTATTTTTATTTTTTTTTTGTATTTATTTGGAGATGAAATTTAATAAATCACCTTTGTCTATTAAAATTTTGTTTTTAATTTTTCATGGATATCTAGAAAATGAAAACATTTTCATATTTGGAAGAAAGGTCTAAAAGGTATACATAAAGCATATTAATTAATTAAATCATATATTCAAGAATAAAAGCTACACGAAAGATTCAAAGTGTCAAAGTTGGCCAGCATAGACAAAACATTAATGTATTAAACTAGTTTATCAATCCGGGTGATAATCAAGGCATATCAAAGATATTAAAATGTTGGACATACAAAACGATATATAACAAAATACAATACTACTTATATCTTTATAAAAAGTAACGATAAAAATAAAGAACCATAAGACTGTAGACATGTTATAATTGGAAATTCTAAAAAAAAGTGACCAATACTCGAGCCAAAATGTATTTACATAACACAAAAACGTAAATGTGTTGACCAGATCAATAGTAATTCAACATCTTATTTCTTTTACTATACACATGTCAAACTACTAATATTGAAATGTGTTGACCAGCTCCAAACTCCTAACCACAACCACAACCCAAGAGAGACATTATTTTCTAGTATTTGTTTCACATATATTATTATGACATTTTCCTTTTGAAAGGTAAGTATGTAACAATTATGATAATCTGGGAAAGACAAGTCTTTTTTTTTACTCAGATATACACGACTTAATGTGACCATTTTCGAACCTTTTTCTGGTCACTTTCAAGATTGTACTCAGCAGTATTTAAACCTGAGACTTATTTTAAAGAGGTTCGGGATGTTAACTACTGGACCATTTTCAAGATGGTTAATAATAATTAACGATAATGGCATGTTCTTACTAAATAGATGTTACTCGTGTGTTATATGGGTCCAAAACACTAAATGTAACACCTAACTTTAGAAAAATGTGAATTTCAAAAAAATTTCAACTTTAAAAAATAACACTGTTAAATAATTGCAGAAACGTCTTTTCAAAACCACATTAATTACTAACGGAATCATAAAACCACTTAAAGGTGTTACTTGCCATGTATCGTCACAATAATTAAATGAAATCCACAAATTAACATAAATATCTAATCCACATGACAAACCCAACAGCTAAATAAAATATCTACTAAATAAGTCACTACGGGTAACTAAGCCGCAATCCACAAGCTCTTCTAGTCTACCCCTCTCTCAAGCTCCACTAGCTCAGCTTCAAGTTCTAACCTGATGGCACAACATAATTTTCCACAAAACACAAGTGTTAGCTTAAAAAGCTAAGTAAGATAACAGGTTAGAAATACAACAC
>JAOXNX010000019.1:26976736-27000127 GCA_028566075.1 Solidago caesia
AGTGTCGTAACTGAAATTTACAAATATTATAAAAATTAAGAAATCATCTATCGCCGCACATTGTGCGGGTATGATTTTTAGTATATATAAAATAAAACAAGTATTAAAGTAAAACAAATAAAATAATCATATTCTATTAACTGAAAATCATTGTGCATCATGAAACTCTCCGTACATTATTGTATATATACTTGTGCTCTATGAATCTTTGTGCATCAGTTTTATCATGATCTGATGGTCAAGATCTTGTCTTATTTGTTTTACTTTAATACTAGTTTTACAATAACCAGCCCCTATATATATATATATATATATATATATATATTCTTAAAAAGATTTTCTTCGGATACATACTTAATAGTTACTTTTTTTTCTAAATATTTTTTTTATTCAGAGAAATCATCAAGCATATGTAAACTTTTATAACAGAAAAAATAAAAAAAGAACAAAGTGCATTGACTTTACATTTAGTCATTAGTTATTAAATTAAGACAGTTTTTAAATAAAGACAACAAATGGTCCTATGGTCTAGTGGTTAGGACATTGGACTCTGAATCCAGTAACCCGAGTTCAAGTCTCGGTAGGACCTTTATTTTTTTCAATCTTTTTTAAAACATTTCAGTCCTTCTGGTTTATGTGCTTGTTTTCGTTCTTTTTTTCTTTTTTCTTTTTTAATGTTTTTCTTTTGAAAGGTTTTTGTTTTATATAGTAAACAGTTATATGTAAATCTATATGATGATATTATTTAACCGTTCTATTTAATTGATCTTCAGTTAATTGTCTTCTTTACGGGATTAATCTATATATATATTTACTATTTTTTTAATCAACATATTGTACAAAGGCGGTATTAGAAAAAAATCTAAGTGAGGGAAAAATTAAAAAATATATGGAAAAAAAAAATCAAAATGAGGCAAAATAAAAATCCACAAAAAAAATTTAAAAATCCTTAAAAAAAATTGAAAATATGTGACAAAATTTAAATTTTCATAGGGGCATTGGCTTCTCTTGCCCCCTTTTGATACGGTCCTTTCGTATATACACCCGGTTAAATTAAAATAAGGACACTATAATATTGATATTTGTTTGCGTAGTGATATTTTATACATGCATATTCTTCCTTAAATTTTTAACTTTTTTATATACAATATTTGAGAGTTAAATAAATGTTGTTTGTATCAATGTTACAATTAATCTTATTTAAATTTATGTAAATTAAATCTAATAAATTTAAATAATTCATTAGCAAATAATAAAGTAATTTTTATGTGCTTGTGTGTCTGACAATCCAAGTCAAGCCGGGGGTCGGCAAAGCAGGGCGCCGACCACCGTCACCCATTGTTGCATGTGGTATTGAAGGCTACAAATTTTATTTTGAACTTAATTTATACTGGAACTGAATTGTTTTTTTTTTTAGAACTCATTTATATATATAAAAAAACAACTTATTAACCAATCATATTTTTAAATTCATCCAAATTAAACATTGGTTATGTCATTTATTTACTTATCAACCTTAATTCATAATAAAATAAATTAAAAAAAAAACTAATTTAGCAATTTGATAAATACACGGAATAAGATATAAATAAAATGACAAAAATCAGTACCAATATCACCGTATATTCGATAATCCTCCGTTTCACATACACGGGACCAAAAAGTTATTATATATATATTTTTATACTGGAAGGATACCCACACGATGTAGCGGGATACATACATCATTTTTTGATTTTCAATAGTAGTTGGTGTTTTTTTAATAGTATCTCGTGTTTTTTTATAGCATCATTATCGATGATGATAATATAGAGTGAGAGAGATTATGACATATAAAAACTCAATAAAAAAATCTCATGTTTTGTTATATAACTAGACTGGTGCCCGCGCGATGCGGCGGCAATGGTCGTAGCGGCGGCGGTATGGTGGTGGCGACTGGCGGCTACGGGTGGTGGTGGCGGTGCCGGCGATGGTGGTGTGGTTATTGATGTAAAAGAGGGTAATGTAGTTATTTTAGGAGGTGAGGGATATATGTTGTAAATTATTTCATTAAGAGTATTTTAGGTATATTAGTTAATTATAATTAAAAAAACTTTTGAAATTGAGGGGTAATTTGGGTATTTTAAAGACAAAAAGTTGAAATATGGGGAGAGGGTTGCTCTTTTATATATGAGTATAAATAATTATTAATAAATTAATATAGATATGAAAAAACAATTCAGTATGCAAATTGAACAATTATATTAATGAGCATACTGAATATACAATGGAAGCATACTGAAATTCAGTATGCTGACTCATATTGGCCAAGCATTTTGGCCATTGGAGATGTCCTTATCTAATACTACAGAGTGTCCGCGCAATACGGCGGGAGTACATACTTTTTACTGGTGGATTCCGACGAGTTTTTATGGTGGTTCTCGCTGATGGTTAAAAATAACGTTTTTATTTTTTTAAACATATTTGTAATTTTCATAATTAAAATTAAAAATATATAAGTTAAAATAAATTAAATGAGTTAATTGTAGAAATAGAAAGTTTGACTAAATATATAAAGTAAGTATTAATTAAGAATAAAACTGTAGAGTATATCAGTTATTTCGCATATCAAATTTTATAACTTTTCAATAAAAAAGTGTAATTTTTATAAGGATTTATAGATGAGCCCAAACTTCTCATTACGTGACTTTATTTGTCTCGATCGCAAGTGTTTCTAATAAAAAAACAAAGTAAAAGAGTTCGAATTTAAATGTTGTGTTATTTTTTTTATTATTATTTTTGTAATTCGGCATGCTAGTCTACTTTTACTTTTAAACTATACGAATGACTAGGATAGAACCCATAATTTCGGAAAACCCCATTTTAAAGTTTTAATCCACTCTCACAATTGCGAGAAGTGGCACTTGATTTCTAATGGAAAACCTCATATCAAAAATCTTACCAATAGGCTACCAAATCGTGTTATTCAACTCAGTTACATTCTCAGTTGCATTTTAGTACAATTATAGATCACTACAGATAAAAAAAAAAAGATTTTCTCATGTTTGAATTATTTGATGAGTTACTTTTTGACTAAGATGTAACGACTTAATCCTTTCATTTTCTACCGTGGTCGATTGCAACCATTTCTCGGACCACTTAAAATTATTTGCCTAAAATAGATTCAAACCCAAATTATTTGCATCTGACAGATTTAAACCTACCGATGGTTACCGTGACTAAAATGCAAAATATAAAAAAATGCAAAATATAAAAAAGGCATAGACCCTTTATAAATATTTTCTCTATTTTCTTTTTACAGTCAAAATTGCAAATAAACCCTTCCCTCTCTTTTTCCCTCTCCACCATTTCCTCCCAGGCTCCCACCAATGGAATTCGAATCCAAACTCGAACAAACACTCACCGGAATCCTGAAATCCGCCGACTTAGAAATCGCCACAGAACTTTCCGTCCGAAAAGAAGCCGAAAACCTCCTCGGAATCGAGCTTTCCGATCTCGATAGCAAGCGGCTCGTTCGACAAATCGTTGAGTCATTTTTACTGTCGAATTTTCCGGCCGATGAAGTAATAAAAGAAAGAGACGATGTGGGGGAAGTGCAGAAGGATAAGTCTCCGGTTTTTAACGGAGCGAATGGCTCTGATGATGCTGGTGGACGTATTATTTGTAGAGTGAGCTTTTGAAACCCTAATTTAGTTTGAATTGTATTTTTTTTAATATCATTTATTTGTAAACTGTTTAGTTTAGTGGGATTGAATTTATAAATTTACTTTTCGTACAGGGTTTTAGGTTTAAGTGACATTTTGATATACTATTATATATTTCACTGTAAAAAGAAAAAAGATAACTGACTCATTGTGCCCCCCAATTGACTGGTCGTACGGCCAGTATTTGAGAAGGGAAATCGCGTAATACTATGGTTAAAGGGACATGAGGTCGGGATTTGAAGTCTGGCCTCTGCTTTTATGGTGCATGTCCCGTGTCATTAGAATATAAATTGCAAGAACATATATTTCATTGTAATATATTTAAAAAAGTGGATTAAGAGATTTAGAGCTTGATTATGAGAAAATGACTTTAGTTTGTACAAGGACAAACTACATAGAAAGATTGAAAATCGAACTACCAACAGGCTTCTAGCCTAGCTGTATCGAGGTAGTTCATTAACCAAAAACTTCGGGGTTAAGGTGTCATTAGAGACAAAAATGTGTGAATAGTTTGCTTTTTAGAGAAGTAAAAAAGGAAAGAAACAGAACGAACTATGCATGTTTTGCTATTGTATGTTAAAACCTTGTTAACAACTCCCAGTCGGTATAAATGCAGAGTCGGTTGACAAAATTGTTAGTGTTCACGAAAAGTAAAGTTTTTAATTTGTTACTATTTTTTTCAAGTTGAACTTTGCATCGACGATTCTGATAAGCCAACGTACTTATACTATGTGCTAATGCCGTCCTTTTAGTTATAGACTTGTATGGGTTAATGTCCATTGATTACGATGATTTGGATTACAAGTAGACGTTATATTACCCTTCATGTTTTATTTCTTGTGGCAAGTTTTAAAACAAAAAAAACCTTGATTATGACGTACAATCCACTGTTAGCAGACTCGGTGTATGATGGAATGATTATGTAGTTGGCTAGATTATTGAAACAGGAAATTCCATAAAATATCAACGCACTGTTGTATTTATCTCGTATGAGTCATTGTACTGATTCTTTATGTATGAGTCACTAAAAGATGGTTGTGTGATCCATTTTGGTCATTCAGTAATATGAAGACCCTTTGACCATGTAAAAGTGGCGAGTACAATGACTCGTTACAAGTGTGAAAGTATGCACGTATTTCATGAACATTAATAGTTAACGGGAAAATGGCAAATTATAAAAAAGCTCATATCAGCTGACGACTTGGCACTTCTACAGGTTACCCAGTGACCAATATGGAACACATAGCCATCTTCAACACTTCAAAAAAATAACTACATTGAAACATACGGGACAAAAGTGAAAGTAACAGAACCAGTTGATGTTCAGATTTTAGAATTGGTTTTGTTGTTGGATGTCAGTGCATATTACTTGCGTTACATTGATTTAGTTTGTTTGTTCAAGACTTTTGAAGCCGGTTAATTATCTTTGTAGCTGAAAGAAAACTTTTTTTCTTTGAGAATTTTCTCAGAAATAAGCACTTAGACGTACTAGACTAGTAGACTGCTAGCAATCTGCAATGGTAAAGTTATTACTCTCTTTTGCCCTTTACTGTATAATGATAATCTGATGTTTTATCATTAGAATTTTTTTGTGATCATCAATAAGGATAATGTTAACAATCTACCAATTGCGACATTAGTATTGGATAATTGAAATATGCGGACCAAGAGATTACTGAGGGATTTTGATTGTTGGGCTTAGTTCTTTCGGTATGCGTACCTTCTTTTATCACTTATCTAATTGTTCACTTATTATTGTTTTCCTTTTTTGTGTTGCATAGCTACCAGGTATGAGGAGAGTGTCAGTTAAAAAATTCAAAGGAACAAAATTGGTTTCAATTAGAGAGTACTATCAAAAACAGGGAACGGTGTTTCCTTCTGGTAGAGGTGACCACTTGCAGCTCCTTTATTTTCATGTCATTACTCGTGCACAGCAATTGATGACTGTATTACATATTACAATCTTTTGGCAATAACATCCTGTGAATCTTCTCATAGCTTCAATCTGTATCAGTTTTGTTAGGTACAGTCTTTTATTCATTCTTATTGGTTGTTTAGTTAATAAATCTGTTGATGGAATTTTATTTTGCTTTACCATTCAAGACTGTAGAATAGCTCAAAAGTTGATGTAGAGTACTAGCTTATCGCTGAATAAAATATGTGTTACCCCTCCCCAACAGCCCAACTATTGGGTTATGTGATCAGTATTCTGTCCTAGATTTACATTTACATTAGGCATGTACATAAAACAATTCCGAGAAAGCTCGTCTTAGACATATTGTTTCATATGTATGTCACAATGTATGCCTGCAAGAGTTACCTTCCAAGACGTACTTGTGCAAGGAATATTCTGGTAGCCTAGTTATGCTTTTTGTAGGTACATTTACAAGCATATGTTTTACGCATAGCTAAGACTACTGTTGGAAAATATATGCTTATCTTGATGATATAACAAATAGTGAAGATATGTTGGTCTTTTTATACATGAAATATTTAAGACACCCACACACACCCACACCCACCCACACACACACACACACACTGATAAGAACAACAGCAGATTAAAGAAGACCGAAAAGAATTAACAATAAAAGGGGATGGTTGGTAAGTTGGTAGTGTTTGAATAGCTGAACTAGTAATATAGAAAATTCAAAATTAGAAGAAGAACCAGCCGAATGGTTAAATTCTCTGCCCATGTTAATAGCCGTAACACTCAAAATGTATTTTTCTGGATACCTAATTGCTTCCACTATTAGGGATATATAATAATAATATCTTTCTTTGGGCCTAACAACTAATCTAACTGTAACTTGTTTATCCTACATGTGTGCCTCCCTGAAACTTCTTTCTGTAAACTTTCCAAACCTTAGGCCCGTTAGCCTGATGGTCCAACAATTTATCCATATTACTTTCTCTATCAATACCAGCCTCATGAAGAGCAAACTTGTCCTCAAGTCTGAAATCAGGAAATTGACTCTTCCCAGGTAGCATCTTCGATACTCCCTTGCTGGCATCGAATCAACCATTGGGGCACTTTCTCACCATTCTTTAGCACATCACGAGTAGCCAAACATTTATCAGGAAGTAGAAGAGTCGTAGAATCAGTTTCAAGACCAGGAGGTAAGGATGTTTCAACTGGACTAGAGCCCACAGCTTTTTTGATGGGTGAAAGTGAAACACGGGATGGATTTTTGAACCTTCTGGTAATTGGAGCTTGTAGGCCACTTCTCCAATACGAGCAATGATGAGGAATGGCCTGTAGAATTGAGCTGCAAACTTTTGGTTAATCTGACGAGCCACTGATTGTTGCCGATAGGGACGAAGCTTGAGAAATACTCAAATCTCTACTGCAAACTCAACATCCTGACGACGCTTATCAGCCGTTGTTTTCATATGCTCCTGGGCTCGAGTAAGATGATATTTAAGTTGCTTAAGTGCCTCGTCTGGGTCCAATAGATCACGCATGACTGCTTCACAACGTAGTTCACCCAGTACAAACTGGAGTACTATTGGAAGGGCACTTCCATATACAATTTTAAAGGGGGTGGTGTTGGTGGAGACATGATTATGTTGCTACAGCAAGTGTTTGAGGCTTTTCTGATCTATATAAACGGCAAGGACTAAAGCCATGACTTCTTTCTCATAAGCGGACTTGTTAAGTTAGAATTTCTTTCATGGATTGAACTGATTGCGAAAGTTCTTTCATTGGAGTGGTTAGGGTTTCGATTTTTTCATCTTGAGAATCAACTCTGGATTGTAATCTTGTGGTCATCCGAGTAGTCTCTGGAGCAACCATGGCAATGGAACCAAATCGATAAAAACAGCAGCAGATAAAAGAAGACCGAAAAAATTAACAATAAAAGGGAATGGTTTGTATTATTTGAATAACTGAAATAGCAAGATTAGAAATTAGAAGAACCAGCAGAATGGTTAACTTCTCTGCCCAAGCTAATAGCCGTAACACTCAAAACGTATTTTCCTGGATACCCTAATTGCTCCCACTATTAGGGATATATAATAATAATAATCTCTTTCTTTGGGCCTAACAACTATTCAACCTGCAGTTCGTTTACCCTACACGTGTGCCTCCTCGAAACTTCTTCCTTCTCTAAACTTTCTAAACTTTAGGCTCGTTGGGCTGCTGGTCCAACAATTGATCCATATCACTTTCTCTATCTCTCTCTCTCACACACATATTCATAATGATATATATATGTTAGTCCTGCTACCTGTCATTTTTCTTGATAAGAATTACTCTTGATCTTGTTTCTGGTGTTATATACAGGAGTTACATTAAACCCTAAAGAATGGGCAGCATTTCGTTCAAGTTTCTCTGATATAGAAGAAGCCATCACAAAGATGGAGTTAAGGATGAGGTAAAACTTACTTCTCTGGATAAAGTATATAGTAGACCGTATTGTTAATGAGCTTAGTTTTGGGATCAAATCAATAGTTAAATACACAACCCATTTTATAGGTTTGATTGTCTTGCACCAAACTGATTTCCTCATAATTCATTGGGTAACTTCATGAATAAAAGATAATATATAAAATTGAATATAGCCCAATAAGTAAAATGGAAATGAAGGATTCAATGGAATTTATAGTTAACATTTGCATTTGTTACTTGACCACACCAATATTGTTAGATTTTGGAAACTAATATACTTACAACTATTATGAAAATACTATGATTTGTATTTTGTATTGCATTTCTCACTTGCAAATATGATGGTCCAGAAATTTGTAAATTTAGTTTGTATTTCCTCTGCTATCATCTGAACAAAATTCCATAACTACCTGATATGACAGGGCAAGTACGATTTAGTTTAATTTTTTCCTTGTCCAAAGAAATCAAACTATATCTACTAATCAACCATAATTATAATAAGATACTAATAACAAGATCCGCTAATTACTACTTTACACGTAATTTCAATAGTTCCGAGAAAGAACATCTGGATAAAGTTTCATAGTTAGTCTCTATGTTATTTGAGAAGTCAGGTTCATTTACCCAACTGGTCGAGGGAGCTTGTTTAATGCTTAGGTATTTCTGGTACTTCCAAATTTCATGTTTGTATGCCAGCCAATAAGTATACACATTAAGAGTATTATTTACAAGTTTAACCACCATAATGTCAATTTCGTGTGCAAACAAGTCAATAACTAGTTGCATTTACAAAATGGTATGTAGTATACAAATATTTAGAAATTTGATTTATTACAGAGGGGAAGAGTCTATTGGAAGGAATCAAACTGAAGCAGAAGCTTCAAATCCTCCAAGTATCTTAGCTTCTGAAGAAGACAGAGGTCACACATATGTTTTTCCACCTCATCCACTTGTTCCCATTGCAACCACTCGTTTCACTGGAAAAAATTACTACTGCTGGAAACGTCAGATGGAATTCTTTCTAAGTCAATTGCAAGTCTTTTATGTTCTTAATTATTCGTGCCCAGATATTCCTGCTTCACCAGAAGCATCTTTCCAAGAGATTAGTCAAGCCAAATCCCGAACACAGAAATGGATCAATGATGATTATATCTGCCGTCACAGTATCTTGAACTCCCTATCCGACCAACTCTTTGAGCAATACTCCATCAAGACTCTGAATGCCAGAGAATTGTGGGACGAGCTTAAGTCATCGTATGCTGATGATTTTGGAACGAGAATATCTCATGTCAATAACTACATTCAGTTTCAAATGATTGATGGGGTTTCGGTTCTTGAACAAGTTCAAGAGCTTCACAGGATTGCAGGTACTATTACTACCTCTGGGATACACATTGATGAGAATTTTCATGTCAGTGCCATAATTTCAAAACTTCCTCCTTCTTGGAAGCATGTTCGGGTCAAATTGATGCAAGAAGAGCATCTGCCACTTGATAAGTTAATATACTTGTTAAAGGATGAAGAAGATTGTAGAAATCAACAGAAAAGAGGATTCAAGAAGAAAGATATGAGGGGTGTTTGTTTTGGATGTCACCAAGAGGGACACATACGCCGGGATTGTCCTTTGACCAGATCCTATCAAAGAGAGGGCTGATGTGTCCACAACTCCACATAAGTCGACATGGTTGGTAAGGTCATATAGTAAAACTGATGCTATTTGTTTGTACCATTCAACATTCAATAATTTTTATTTTGTTTGATAAGGTGTAGTTGTAGGTCCCATTTGAGAGGAGAAGTTGGTCCCATAAAATGGAAAACAAATAATATCTTTGTTGACCGACTAAGTTTCTGGTTTTATTCGTGTTCAAAGATCCGCAAGTTAGTCCTTTTCCTTCTGGTTCTAGTTAGGTACCAAAAAGAAAAGGAAAACAGAAATTAGTGGACGATAAGCTGGCCAGTTTTACAGATAATTTCATTCAGAAGTTGGTTGAAAAACATTCCGATGATGGATGTTTCATATATGTGTTGTTTGTTTGACAATTGTGTTTTATGGTCAAAGTTTATATTTGGATTACTAAACGGATAATGTAAACGAATGTATCTATAAAGTTATATAAAAGATTTGTTATTTTGGTGATATTTAGGGGAGCTAATATTTGCAGCAATTAAAAGCCCGTAACCATTCGTTACTCTATGTTTATCTGCTAAATTCGCTTTCCAGCAAAGTGGGAAGAGTGTCTGAACTTGCAACCTCCAAGTCAAGTGATGGACAGGCCTCACTTTCACGTATCTCAAATCTCAACTATCAATCTAAAGAAGTTGAGTGAGCTTAGCTCAAAGGGCTTCTTTTTTTCTTTTCTTTTAATCTAGTAAGTGTTGTCTGGATTGAGTGTCTTATTTGGATAAA
Source organism: Solidago caesia (assembly GCA_028566075.1). Lineage (NCBI taxonomy): Eukaryota > Viridiplantae > Streptophyta > Magnoliopsida > Asterales > Asteraceae > Solidago > Solidago caesia. The sequence continues at coordinate 26,987,238 of JAOXNX010000019.1, forward strand.
TATTATTTGTATAGTTTAAGCAATAGAATTGTTTGTTTTATGCGTTGAACAAACGGTGGGTAAAAATATATATTAAAAGTCAGTTACTTAATGGATAAAAAGTATACCTGTGACTTTTTAAGTTAAGTAATTTTTTTATAGAATAAGTCAATAACAAGCATACACTTATGACTTGTTACATTAAGACACTCTTTTACTAAGTCAATTAAGTCCCAAACAAAACCACCCAAGTCTAGGGTGTTCAACGATTCAATTTACGGTTTCTTCGCTTTCATTGATTTGACAATTTTGGAAGCTTAAACCAAAAACCAAATCAAATTCGATCGATTAGGAACAAACCAAATCAAATACGATGATTTGGTTTCGATTCGAATTCGATTTAAACCAAACCAAACCATTTTCAAATTGATGAGTGATTTATTTACGTATTTTCCCACATGTCTTATGGTCGTTTTGTAATGAAATACGAGTTGATTTAGTGAACTTTCAATACTTAACGAGGTAAAATGTTTCCACGTGTTCACAGTGTGTGGAAGCGAGGGTAAACTGCATAAAGCAACTCAACATGATGCGATAAGAGATATACAAGAAGCAAGATGAAGACTTGCAAGCAAAAACACGAAGACACCAGGACTGAAGCTAGGAGCGATGCTCCCAGATACATGAAGTGCCGCTTTTTGCACCACAGTAGCCAAACCTGGACTTTGATGGAGTTCGGAGCACCGCTTTCGTAGGTCGGTCAGAGTTACGAGGGTTTGACTATAAATACCCTTTAAAGCCCTCATTTATCAGATATACGTAACAACACAACCACTATCCGACCCCACAATCCTAAAGTTGAATTTCAGAGCTTTTCAAAGGGATTTTAGCCTACCAAACACCTCTTGATATTTAAGGATTAACTCAAGGATTGTCGGATCTTCATCTATCTTTACTTTTATTGTCGGTACAATTTGTCTTTCTATAATACTGACTTTGTTATTCCTTTAATAATGTTTGGCTAGTGTTTTAATACTTGTTTGGAGAATGTGATCATGTAAGACTTTTATGTGTTATGTATTTATGTGATTGTTGGATAGTTTTTATGTTTAATCGCCGATCCATAACTATTTAGGTCTTCATATTATCATTAATTCTATATTGATTGTTTGTTAATTTATTTTAGATTAATCTGTCTATAATTAACCTCTAGGATTAACGAACATGATATGAAATTAATTAATCGGTCTTTAATTAATTGTAAATGATCACTCTACTCTAGGGAGCGAGTGTGGGTTAATATAATTAGATCTAGACGATTGTGATATGAACTAGTTGTTCTTGTGTGTGGTGAATCTAGTGAGAATCCTCGTCACTTGAATAGCTCAATATCGGGCGAATCTAGCGAGAATCCCGACATACATAAAGATTAAATTATATTTATAGGCTTAAAGCTTAATCGTAATTAAGTGAATCTAGCGAGTTAACAGGTTGGGTGAATTTAACAATAATCCTTACCACTTAGACTCGGGATCTAGCGAGAATCTCGGTTGTGACGAGTCATTCAACAATCCAACATAATAAGCAACGTAGTAACTGTCTGCATATGATCTGATCCCAAACAAGTATATAATTTTTTAGGCGAGCTTCTGTATACTAACGGTCAAGGCCTTTATAATTAATTCTTTTTTATTTATTTATGTTATTTGCTTTAATTTGTGACAAATCTCCAAACCAATTCATTTACATAATCTATTGTACTATCAGCGTCCCTGAGAACGATCCTGGACTTACCCACCATCTATACCACATATGAATGGGTTCAGTGTCCGTGAATGTGTGCGTAGTTAGTCAGTATTTTCTTGTAATTTTAATTTTAAAACTTACTGCACATCACAAATCATCTAAATCTTTTGTTGGCAAAACACGTTCCAAAATCTTTTGCAAATGAAAGTTTTGAATGGAAATCTTTTACCACCAAAAATCTACTAAAAAGGTATAATGTATTATAAACTTTATTATTTATTTAATACTACAAGTTATCATAAGTTAAGCAAGTTGTCATAAATTAGTTAAGTTACTACCTTTTTTATGTATATGAAACTGAATTCGATTTTTAATTTGGTTTGGTTTGAAAATTAAAAATTCGTAAATCAAATCGTAAATCATTTTGAAATCGACTTGATCCCAAACCAAACCAAAAGATCAAAAAAACCAAATCAATGTCAACAATTTGATTCCGAATTAGTTTGATTTTTAGTTTTTTCGACTTGAATCAATACATCGAAACCTTGGAGTCTTGTATCAAATTCTAACTCTCGTATATTTTGGGTTTTCTAATTGACTAAATAAATGCATACATTTTCAATCAATTATAATGAGCTTCAACATTTCGGCCCATATTCTTTCATCCCTCCTTTACTTTCACAATTTCAAATTCTTACACACGCTCCCATTCCCCATTTTCTCTTTTTGCTCATCACTGTTGCCCTTCAAATCCACCGATCCTTCCTTCCTTCTTTCTCAGGTACGTTTTTTCCACTTCATAAACCCTAATTCCTAAATATATACATACATATATCTATACCTATACATACAATCTATACTATATCTATTATATTAACAACTGTCTCATAAAACCCTAGCTACACAAAAATGGAGTGGAATCCTCAAACCCTACAGTTTCTCTCTCAATCATTCCTCGATACACTCTCACCTCAAACAGAACCCCGCCGCCGCGCCGAAAAAAACCTCTCCGACGCCGCCGATAACCCTAACTACGCCCTCGCCGTCCTCCGTCTCGTCGCCGAACCTTCCGTCGACGAGCAGATCCGTCAATGTGCTGCTGTTAACTTCAAAAACCATCTCAAAACACGATGGATTACGTCATCAGGTACTTCTCCTGTCATTTCTGATGCCGAAAAACAACAGATTAAACAGTTGATTGTTCCGTTAATGTTGTCCGCTAGTCCGAAAATCCAGGCGCAACTTAGCGAAGCTCTGGCGGTCATCGGGAATCATGATTTCCCGAAGCTATGGCCGGATTTGCTTCCTGAACTTAGGACTAGTCTTGAGACTGCTATTAATGGTAATGATTTTGCTTCTGTTAATGGTATTCTTGCTACGGTGAATTCGTTGTTTAAGAAGTTTAGGTATTTGTATAAGAGTGATCCTGTTTTGCTTGACTTGAAATACTGTTTGGATAACTTTGCTGCTCCTTTGTTGAGTACTGTGGAGAGTTTATCGGTTAGGGTGAATGCTGCGGTTGGGGCTGGGGATCCTGTTAAGCTTTGCCAGCTGATTGAAGCGCAGAGGCTTTGTTGTAGGATATTTTATTCGTTGAATAAAATGGATTTGCCGGAGTTTTTTGAGGATAATGCTGATAGGTGGATGAATGAGTTTAGGAATTATCTTACTGTGAGGTACCCGGTTATTGAAGATAGTGGTACTGATGGTGTTGCACTTGTGGATGGGTTGCGTGCGGCTGTTTGTGATAATATTAGTCATTATATGGAGCATGAGGAAGAGTTGTTTCAAAAGTATCTGAGTGGGTTTGTGGAAGCTGTTTGGAGTCTTCTTGTGGTTGCTTCTGCGGCTCCAAGCCGTGAACGGTTGACCGTGACTGCCATTAAGTTTTTGACTATAGTTAGTACAAGTGTTCATCATGCATTGTTTTCTGGGGATGAGATATTGCAACAGATTACTCAGAGTATTGTGATTCCTAATGTGATGTTAAGGGATGAAGATGAAGAGCTGTTTGAGTTGAACTATGTTGAGTTTATTAGGAGAGATATGGAAGGGAGTGATCTTGATACAAGGAGGAGGATTGCTTGTGAACTTCTTAAGGGAATTGCGGGAAATTACAAAGAGAAGATTACTGAAAGGGTTTCAGCACAGATTAATAGTTGTTTGTCTTTGTTTGCTGAAAACCCTGCTGCTAACTGGAAGTATAAAGATTGTGCTATTTACTTGGTCGTATCTCTTGCCATAAAAAAGGCAGGCGGTGCTTCAGTCTCGACTGATCTTGTGGATGTTGAAAGTTTTTTCCGATCAGTTATTGTGCCAGAGCTACAGGGCCAGGATGTCAATGCCTTCCCAATGTTGAAGGCAGGTGCATTGAAGTTTTTCACCATGTTTAGGGTCCTAATTCCTAAACCTGTTGCTATGGCTCTTCTTGGTGATGTGGTCCGTTTTCTTAGTTCAGATGTGAATGTGGTTCATTCTTATGCTGCTAGTTGTATTGAGAAGCTTTTGCTTGTCAAGGAAAATGGTGGACAAGCAAGATATACATCTGCAGATATTGGCCCGATTCTGCCAGTGTTGATGACAAACCTTTTTGGTGCTTTGGAGAAACCAGAGTCTGAGGAGAATCAATATATTATGAGGTGCATCATGCGTGTTCTTCAGATTGCTGATATATCTCCTGAGGTAGCTTCACCCTGCATTACTGGGCTGACATCGGTTCTAAGTAAGGTTTGTGCGAATCCTAAGAATCCGGTGTTTAATCATTGTCTATTTGAGGCAGTAGCCGCTCTTGTTCGAAGAGCATGTGAAAGGAACCCTTCACTTGTGCCAGCGTTTGAAACATGCCTTTTACCGAGCCTCCGGACGATATTGGCTGAAGAAGTAACAGAGTTCTTTCCTTATGCCTTTCAGTTGCTTGCTCAGCTTGTGGATCTGAACAGACCTCCAGTTCCCCCACACTACATGCAGATATTTGACATCCTTTTGACACCTGATTTGTGGAAAAAGTCTGCAAATGTCCCGGCTCTTGTGCGATTACTTCAGTCATTCCTTCAACAGGCATCTAATGAGCTTAAAAGGGAAGGGCGATTAATTCAAGTGCTTGGGATATTCAACCAACTTGTTTCCTCACCGAGCACAGAAGAACAAGCATTTTATATTCTGAACCCAATTATTGAGAATCTTGGGTATGATGTAATTGCAGAGTACATGAATCACATCTGGGCTTCCTTGTTTACTCGCCTCCAAAATAGTAAAACCCCAAGACTTGTTAGGTGTCTCATTATATTTATGTCTCTCTTTCTGGTCAAGCATGGTATACAAACTCTTGTGGACTCGATAAATTCTGTTCAGGCGAATTTATTTCAGGCAATTGTGGGTCAATTTTGGATACCTAATCTTAGCACCATAACTGGCACCATAGAGGTTAAGCTTAGTGCAGTTGCGTCAAGTAAACTACTCTGTGAATCACAATCACTGCTGGACCCTGCAGCTGAGGAGCTCTGGGGCAGGTTGCTGGATGGGATTGTTACTCTCCTTTCACAGCCGGAGGAGGAAAGAGTTGTGGATGAACCAGAAGTTCCAGATTTTGGGGAGGCAACTGGCTATCAAGCCACTTTTGTTCGTCTTCACAATGCTGGTAGAAGGGAGGAAGATCCGTTAAGGGAAATTCAGGATCCAAGACACTACTCAGTGGCTTTATTGGCCAATCTTTCAACTCAATTCCGTGGGAGATTTCCGCCGATTATAACTAGATATCTTTCTCAAGCTAATCAAGCTGCACTTCTTCAGCTTTGCAATTCCTACAATCTCACCATAGTATGAGACAACAATCCTGTCAAGGTAAGGTTCTTATACTATGCTATATTTTCAGAAGATCTTTTTACTATGGTTAGAGTATCGGAAACTTTTTGTTAAAAAGAAGTTGGTATCTGTTGGGATGCTTTTGAACTATGTTATGCCTTTTAGTTAATTTATTTTTTGTTATGAAATCTTTACAATTTGCATATGTTCTTGCCATGCAATTCTAGATATATCTGCTACTTGCCGGTATGTTAAGTGTTATAAGTTTCACAATGAAGTTAAAAGGGCCTTAAAAGTTATTAGTATTTGTTGGTTTGTGTATGATTTCTGTAATATATTTGTATAACCTCTTATGTGCTCTTGTATTTCATATTATCGAGCTTTCAGTACATCTATCTGTAAATTACTTTCCAATTTGCCATTGTACCGAAGTTTATATAGTGATTGCTGTCTCTTGTTAATGTATCTGTAAATTTGTAAGTATTTTAGCAACAAATAAAAATGGATTTTTGTAGTTTACTCTAGGCTCGCCTTTTATGTAGTTACCCTTTTTCATATCCTGGGATCTGATGTATTTAACCGTTCATGTTCTACATGACGACTTAGGTACTTACAAGCTCTTTTTTGTGGTTATCTAATTTCATTTTTTGAACTCGTTATCCTATTTTTGGCCATCTCCATTTAAGGAGTCTGATGTTGGTTGGTTTCATGTCATGGAAATTGGAGTCATGTGTTACATGAAATAAAATGGAACCTGGTAGTCATCCTCTTCTGGTTTCTTTTTTTTTTTTTTTTTTGCCAATCTCCTTTTCACGTTTTGATTGTATTTCTTTTTCTTTTTTGGATCTCTTGCTTGGAGTTGATCTGTTGTATTCTTCTCTCAATAGTTTGAGTGGAGTATTAATGCATTGCTGATTCTGAATAAACTACACACAGTTTGAGGTTTGTAATTTAACCTATTAATCCAACATGTATTCTAATTAATGATACACAACATCTAGCCTAGGTAGAGACCGTCTTCATTGAACACAAAGATTGAAGATAAATATAGAGTTACAGATCATTGTAACATAGAATAGAAGGATATTAGATTCTACTAGACTAGGATCTAGAGCAAATATGATGTGAATTCATAAGTTCAGACTTACTAGCATGTGATCAGCTATGATGGATGTAGCAGTATAGTTTTCCATGTATGGGTTCATTGTTTTGTCTTCCCTATACTTGTCGTTTCCGTGATTTCTTTGTACGTTATGTGATTTCAGTGGGTACCTTTCTTTTGTTAGCAGCAGCTCCCAAAGTTTTACGTTCTATGGATTTCATTTAAATATATGTGACATTGTTATTAGACTATGTATCTCTTACTTTCTTGTTATGCTTCAAAAATGCTCTGACTATGTTTGACTCGGTGACCCATTTGTTTCTTTTGTTTACATACACATATTCAATATTACGTCATCTGTTTGCTTTTGACATAGTGCTTTTCTTTGTGGATTACTTTTAACATTTTCAGGACAACTACAACGTGAGGATGTAAGGCATTTGTGTCTGGTTCGTCAGTGGAGTTGAGTCAAGTAAGGTGTTACGTGTCTGGTTCATCAGTGGAGTCGAGTCAAGTAAGGGTGGCGGGTTCAGGTCTATAGTTGAGAGTCGGCTCATTTTCCAGTTGAGATTTCATACAGTTTTGAAGATGAATGACTATACCATTGTGTCGAGGTGATATTCTTCCTAGATTTGTTCATCTTATCAGATGGTAAATCAACATTTTGGCAAGAGGGTCGTTTTTTAGTGTTGTGTGCAGCAATCATGTGTTGTTATCAATCAAACTCATTGAGATATATTGGATACCAAGTTCTTGTTTTTGAACAATCAATCGAATGAGGAGTTGATATTCTCTGCCATAGAAATATGATGTGGTAGGAAAATATATATATATATATATATAAAACCTAAAATCTATCGCCAAACTTATTTGAATCATTTTCGGTAAATGAGTTATAGCATCTTCTTCTTTATCAAAACATGTTGTGTTCAATCTTTCAGGTCGGGTTTCGGGTTGGCGGGTTTATTGGCAGCCCTAGTTTTGATAGTTGTCACAGATCTATTATATATATATATTTATATATATGGGCCAGTTAGGTAGATAGAATGGGTGGGGGATTGTTGGATTGTGCATTAATTAAGAAATGGCACAAGATACATATCTATTACTACTAGTATTATTAACGTTCCGTGTGATATTATGGTTCAAAAATGCATTGCTCATTCAACTATGCAAGCCTATTTTTTCACAAGTTGCATTTTTTTAAAATTTTTTTTTAAGAAAGGGCTATGTTTGGTCTCGTTATGATGATGTTTGATACCTCAAGAACATCTATTATATATATTTGCTAAAAAAAAAAAGTTGTTATTACTGATATCCTCTTATTTATACTTTTCATTTGTTTCAAAATACTTGTCCATATTTTCGGAAAGACGTTGATTTCTCACTTGATTACCTATTATTTTTTTTTAACGGCCAACGGAACATATTCATTACTGACTAGCAAGGCGCTAGTAATATAGTCCTAGTACAAACATACTTACAAGAAGAAATGAAACCCATAAAAAAAAAAACCCATAGGAGAGACAACACCCAATCAAAAACAAAAAGATGAAACTTGAAATCTAATCCAATCCTCCCAGCCCAAAGAAAAGAACTTGGCTCTAGCCCTGATCCATAAAAACCATCAAACAATACCCGATTACGCCCAACCCAAACGGACCACATAGTGGGGATGACATGTATCATCTTTTTCCATTTTGTCGTGCCTGGAACAAACTTGTGTACTTCCAATAGGTCCTTAATCCCAAATGGAAAGAAAGATGTTACCATTGCGTGATAACATGCCAAACCTGTTGTTGGGCGAAGCTGCAAAAATAAAAGATGTTACCTGTTATACCTTAATTAATTACCATTAATAAACCTTTTCAACTCAAATTTGTATTACATTTTTTTTTAACGGCAAATAAAATATTATTAAAAAATGCTAGTAAGTAACTATCAAGTACAAGACGCGATCCAAGGACAAATGAAAATAAGAAATAGAACAAAGAATCTTAACGATTCAAGACTAACACGGAATGTAACAACAACTACTAAAATCTGAAGGGAAATCCCAACGCAACGCAAAAAGAATGACCTTCCATGGGCGAAGCCGAACACCCGTTGCATCAAACCACAAATGCAAAGAGATCTAACCGACATCCTTTATGCATATCTTAATTTATATTTTGATAAAGTGGAACGGATGCTCTAAGAGCTATTTTACATTTTACTTGAACGATAAAAATCTTTTTATTTATAACTGAATGCTTAATGTCGGTCGAACATAATTCTTTTTTGTCAAAATCCTTTACATTAAATAAATATATTAAGGTATGGATTTTTCTGTTTGTTAAGACTTGGAGGGATTTTGCAAGACTATGAAGAAGTTGACTCTAGAATAGATGCAGGCTTTGTTCCTGTCAAGAGTTCCCCTCATTCTCTTAATATAGAGACGGCGGACTAAAAAATCAATCCAATAAATTTTTATAACAACCTAACTTTTCTCTATAAATACATGATTACTATTTATCATCTAAAACTTTTTATTTTTATTTTTATAACTATAATCTATTTATTTATTGTAAAAAGATGAAGTAGTAATGCATAAAGTAATTATAGAGTAAAGATTTTAGCGTAACGGTTGAAGATGTGATATTTTTAACGGAGGAATATGTTAAAAAAAATAATAATCATTTATCTACTATCTAAAAAAAATAGAGATATAACGGAGGACCCATGCTATAGACCTCTCAGTGAAGATCACATTGTTATGAAATGCACATCAGATTGTTACCGGAGTGGATATCACATTGTGGCCTACCCCATCACACTGTCCACAAAGGATCATACTGCATACAGCATGCTCTAATAGCTCTGCTGATACTTGAGGGCTGGGAATTTCTAGACGGTTGATACACCAGGATATACAAGTACTTGCTACATGAAAAAATAGTTCCATTTCCATTCTATGATTTTCAGACTTTAAGATGTCACACATAATGGCCACATAAGTTTAATTGCGAACTCGTTACAAAACTATATACAGACCAAAACCATATACTGCTAGCTGACATACGATGAATAAACAACTATGTACACCAGGACACTAGGTGTTACAATTAATTACTCAACATACCTTCTATATATGATGACTAGATGAACATCCAACCCACAGTCCACCCAAGAAACAAACCTGCACCAACAAGTCCTAATCCAACAGCCAAAGCCACAGCATACTTACCTACATCATGTTTGTAACTAGGAGCACCAATACATCGTTTTGCACGTAATTTTTTCTTGGCAGGAAAATTCCTGCATGTTTTGTTTCGGGACACGTGCCATGGAGAAGTGGGAAAGGCTGGAGTGATCCTGCTGGTTTTAATTTGGTTATAAAGATTTTCAAGCTGTAGAAGATAGAGCCATTGCTTATAGGCAAACAATTGAGATGCTTGTTTGAAGATGAGCTTCACAACATGTTCTTTCTCTGCGTATGCTTGTTTTGCTGCTGCTTCTGCTTCTCGTGCTCGTGTTTGAGAATGTCGGAGAGCTTCTAATAATTTACGCTTGCTTTGATCCATCTCCGGAGAAGTTGTTTCTTTTGAACCTTCATGAACCGTGCTGCCACTGCTCTGTGTGCTTAAAGAGCTGAGAAGACAAAATGCATCACCAAATGAGATAACGAGTAACAGATTTGAAACGGATGATATGGTAAACAAATGTTTGGATGTGTGATTTTAATAGAGAGAGAATTTGTTTATCCAAATATTCAAACCCAATTATCGCGAACTCAAGTCACAATAATCAGTTCCAAACACCACCAAGTAAAAAGATAAATGTTATATTGAGACGTTTTTTGGTCAAAACTGTTGCTAAAATTCAATTGGCATATGTCATATACTGCAACTTTATCAAAATCTTCTTCTTAACAAACTTTAAAATGTCAATTGACGTTTTAACAAATTCAAGAGTTAATAATTCACTGGCGAAAGTCAAACATGAACTTCTTGACTTGAAGATCAAAGTATACCTGAATGGCCCTGAACTGCCATTCTGACTACCATGAACATTTTCTGCATTTTGACATTGGCGTTTTTGCGGCTTTGACATCCCAAATGATGTAAAGTTTTCATCTTTTTTATGTGGGGATCGAAACTCAGCATCTGGGTCCCTCTTTAAACCTGAGTGTTGAGGTGAAGGAAGATCACAATTCTCAATGAAATCATGTGATTTCTGCGCCACATAGGATGCCAGGTCATCTCTATCGGTCATTCGCCACCATGGCAGCTCGTGGCTCTTCTCAATCTCCATCCAATGAGGAAACTCCGAGTCTAAACTGAACTCATCCAGTTCTTTATAAACAGAATCCATTTCCACAAACTCATATGATTCTTCTCCTATGTTATCAACCTTAACAGTTGACTGAGAATCCATAATGTCGACAAATTTACGAGAGTTTCCGTCCTCCAAGGTGTTGACTTGTTCATTATTCAATCCTTGTTGATGAATATAGTTAGGCTGCAAATGTAGCCACCATCTTGAATCAGGAGAGAGGTTTGAGTACAATGAATTGGCGGTGGGAGGGGCAAAATCGTCAATGCCATTGGTAGGAGGCCTTGTTTCGACTTGTTTAGACAATGAAGGAACACATGCTAACTTGGGAGCTCTTTTCGCATCTTCTTGAACAAAACAACGGTTTGCAGCTCGTTGCCATGCTGCTCTTGCTTCAGCTGCAGCCATTATTACTCATTCATTCCATATTGCTTCAACAAGATACCTAATGTTTACCATTTGATTAAATTCATACCGCATTCTATAAACAAAAGCATTATGAATAATTAAACAAACTACACACAGAGCACAATGACACCATTCACGTGTTTACTTAAGTGGAGATATTATGAACACATTACTCATATAAAAACAGTAAGAAAAAATTACAATTAAAAGTCAAGCAAGAAAATGGATAGCAGAACTTCAGCCTATAAACGAGTAAACGGAGAGCTATCCTAAAAGTCTACCCAGGGAAATTCGAGTTTTTGGCTCTGATTTACGCATGCTAACCGGTATTCCCGTGGCCATCCCAAGCTGTTTAGCCGGCGAGGTTCGATCATGGGTCTCTTCTCACACCTTCAGACTTCAGCCTAGTGTGACATATATTCTTCAGTAAAAAGATATAATTTGCACACACCATAACCCAAAAAAAAAATATTATAACAAAATATGTGATTTCAGTTATTTTATGACAGTTTTGAAATAATTAGGCTCGTCTCAAATGGGATTTGAAGAAATCTAACTAAACAAACTGAAAATGGTAAACCAGACATCAAAAGATTAAAAAGATCTAAGCTTTTTTAGAGAAACTGAACGAGAAACAAAAAGATCTGAACTTTATTATTAATAAACCAATTACAAAACTCAGCTTGATGGTAATTAAACTACTAATTCAACAAATGGGTAATTACAAATCCACCAAGAAAGTATATAAAAAACCAAAATCAGAACATAAATAACAAAAGAAATACATGTATAAACATATAGAATGATGATTATGAAGAAATAATAGTAGTAAAAAAAAAAAGAAAGTTAAATGAAGATAAATAAATAAAGTAAAAAATAGAAAGTAAGGAAGGAATATTACCTGAAATTGGATTGGAGAGTTAAAAGATGTGAGAGTGAAAGAAAGATGGATTAGATATTAAGAAAGAATCTTGTTGTTGCTTGCTATTTTATGATGATGATGGTTTGATTTATATAAATTCATTCATCATTCAATTCTTTGGAAACTTACAAGTGACATATTTTTGTCTCATTAATCCACTCTCATTTGTCCTTTCTTTTTTATAAAGAAAGTTGGTTATCATCTTGTTTTCCCACTTTTTCCATTATGGGACATTGTTTCCTTTTTCTTATGGGCTTTGCATTAATTTAGCAAAACAAAATCATGTAAGTATTCCCTTTTTTACTCCATAGGGATGTTTAAGCGGTTAGAAACAAATATACTAACATAATTAAACAAAGCCCTAAAGGTTGTATATAAGGTGGATTAAATAGTTGTACACTTACCATAAAATTCAGGAGGTGAGCTTTTAATATGAAAAGTATAACTTTTTTATGCACGTTAAGTGCAGCCCTAAGGGCTGTATTTAGCATTTTCCTTAAAGAATTATGCCTGTACAATTTATTATGAGTTAGGCCCGTTTATTTTTTTAGTCATTAGGTATTGAATGTATTATTTGGTTGAATGGATAAATAATATATGTCTGTATTAAGTAATAAA
>JAOXNX010000019.1:27005222-27021333 GCA_028566075.1 Solidago caesia
TATTAGAAAATCATTTGTTTTGTATGAAATTTACTAACTTTATAACTTTTTCTTTATTTGTTGAACTTAAAAGGACATGTACAACGTTAACTTATAAAGACACTATATTTATGATCTTAGTAATAAAAGAAAATATTTAAAATGAAACATGAATGATTGTTCAACTAAATAATCTTCAATTAAATTCCCATTTACATACTAACATATTCAATATAATATGATAACCCTTATATGTGTTGTAAATATATCATTATAAAGCACTCATTCTTGATTAAAATTATTTGTGAGTCATTGTTATATTAAGTTTTTGTAATTATCATTATTAAAAAAATTATTTTATGGAACCCGTGTGTTAACACGGGTACATAACCTAGTATTAATTAAGCAAGCAGAGATGCGAAGAGCTTTAAAGCAATTTCAAACCATATGCTTATAAATGGCCAATTTGGTTAAACTTTACCTCTAATGGCTCAATTCAAAATAATTTGTCAAGAACTAAATAGTTGATATGGGTTTAAAGTCTGCCAAAATGTACTTTCAATAGATACAAGTCATACAACCTCATAAAGTCGTTTATTTGAAGTCCGGGATTAATGCGGCATAATATAGTTTTCGTTATCACTTCATTATTCATTTATCAAAATTCATAAACTATATCGAAGAAGAGATGAAGTTTATTAAATCTGATGCCACTTTATGCTCTAAAAGAAATTAAGTAATGGACTCCTGGGAATATTTCGGATGCTGTTTTTAATTCTAAGACTGCTATTTGCGACTTTGGGTTTTTCGGGATGCCATTATAGAAATGGAATTCAGAATGCAAGGGACATGTATAAGCGGTATGTCAGGCGAGAGAGATCATGTAACAGGTGGAGATCTAAATGTTGCAAGTCATAACAATCTGTGTTTTGTTGATGATTATTTATTGGCTTGAATCATTTATTTCCCATGTCATTTATGTGCAAACTGTGTTTTACGTTAGCGATTGATCTGGTAAGTGATGAAATTTTTACTTATTATAGTTTTAATTTATTATAGTTTTTACTTAATTAGAATTATATTTGCAAGACTTGTAACATGTCTTTTATTCAAACTCTTCTTAAGATGGTTGTCTATAATCCACTCTTAGTTATTATGTCGGTGATGATGTGTTCAAATTTTACAGAAGTTTAATAATGTAAATTATAATTTCGTAATATTCATCAACTTATTTTTATTAAAAAAGTTCCCGTTGACCGTGTTTAACACGGGTACTATATCTAGTATATTTCAATTGATTGCATATATGAATGGGCCCCGGTACTAATCCTTTAAACATTAATTTCTAGCTCATTGAGAAGTTGACACGTGACATATCTCCTCCTATTATTATTATTATTATTATTATTATCACATCCCCATCCATGACACTACTAATACTATTATTATTGTTATTATTTTATCAATAATATTATATAATTACTTATAAACCTTTTGATCTTCGATTAAACAATAAACAACGTGTCAATGACGCATAGATAAAATGATATAACTAAACCATTGAGTCTTGGGCTTTGACCGGGTCGGGGCAATTTTCTGCGGGTCACCCAAGACAAAGTTTCGGGTTTCGTAATTTAGGATTTATTGGCCATATCAAAAAAATAATAAAGAATGTATGATACATATATCCAAAATGAAATATATATATATATATATATATATATATATATAGAGAATGGAGAGTATGGGACTGTCATGTACCTAGTTTAGGTATAGAACCCCTTCACATCTTAGTTTTTTAATCCATAAAATTCATGGGGCCCAGGTCATTTATTTATTATACAACAAATATTAAAAAATTAGTATGTGAGGGGGTTCTATATCTAGCTTGGGTACATGACAACCACACCTTCACTTTTCTATATATATATATATATATATATATATATATATATATGTATGTATACTAAAAGGGTACTCGAACGGACCACAAGCCAACCACGAGGGGACTGTGAGTCATCTCATAGCACAAGCATATTACTATATACGAGGATACTACTCTAATTGCATTACTTTTATCCATTCTATGTTCTTTTATGTTCTTAATATCTATACTACTGTATAAAGCATCCTCTTTTTTTTTCTTAAATTACATGTTTGAACTATCCAAAATACTCATACCCACCACCACCATCATCGTCGCTACCACCATCGTTGCTGCTACCACCATCGTCGTCGTATTGCGCAAACATCTGTCTAGTATAATATATAATATCTATTAAATTTTAGTCTTATATACACAAGCGATATAAATATTAAGACTTAGAAACCATTTGAGTTAACTCAAGTGGTCTACCACCACCTACAAAGCCTGAGTCCCACCATGTAATGTCCTTAAGTGGCGCATGTTTTATCTCGTTTGCAAGCATGATTGAGAAATATTTAGGTATTTACTCAAGTGTGAGGTATTGGGCAGGTGTGTTTTACTGGAACATGTGTTTGTGTGGCATGTGCATGCCGGTACCAATGTGGTAGTACTGGGAAACAAGGGGTTCCCTCCGATTTACCTTTTTAATATTAAGACTTAGATCGATATTTAGTCAAAACTTGCAAAATATAATGTTACAAAAAACATATACTAATAACTTATGTAATTGATGTAGTAAACCTTTTCCTTTTTAACATTAAACAAGATTATTATGTAATTTCGGTCATTTGGTTGAATTGATCTTATAAATAATTTGAATTGATCCATTTCCAGATATAAACTAAATAAACCAAATCAACTTATTTCATGCATAGATCATACAAATAAATCATTTAATTACACCATATAAATGTACAAACTTCATTCCATTCCATGAAAACTTAAACAAATATTCAACTCACTTAACGTGAACAGGTTGGGGGGTTTGGTAAAGATTGGCATTGCTTAACAAGTCTACATCTTAAAACCAACACCATCCATTACACATGTTTAGATCATGATCAACGGCTTATATCATATTTCAACCAACCCCCCATGTATGTTTACATATTATTAGTCTTAGCCACCCTACTTTCCTACCAACCCCCCTTCTCAAAAATTCAAATATAAACACCCTTTTCCTCACCTACCAAAAATTATATTTAAAAAAAAAAAAAAAAAACCTTTTTGACATAACTTTCAGAAATATACTATTCCAATATTCCCATCTATATAAACCACCTTTGTTTCTCATTTTTTACAAAACAACCAACTTTCTCTAGCTAAAATAAAAATATATATATAGCCATTTTTCTCTCTTTCATAACATTATATTTCATAACACATTCAAAAACTCTTATAATGAGTAATACTACTACAAATGCACACCAAAATGGTGAATTATGTATCAAAAGTGATCCATTAAACTGGGGGATGGCAGCTGACTCATTAAAGGGAAGTCACCTTGATGAGGTGAAAAAGATGGTGATGGAGTTTAGGAAGCCAGTTGTTAAACTCGGAGGCGAAACGCTGACAGTATCGCAGGTTGCTGCGATCGCCGCCAGCGATAATGCCACCGTGAAAGTTGAGCTAGCGGAATCGGCTAGGGCCGGTGTGAAAGCTAGTAGTGACTGGGTCATGGAGAGTATGAATAAAGGGACTGATAGTTATGGTGTTACTACTGGCTTTGGTGCTACTTCTCATAGGAGAACTAAAGAAGGTGGTGCTTTACAAAAGGAACTCATCAGGTATTTAGTTACTTACTTTAATACTTTCAATTATAGTTTCGGGATTATGTTTATCATTTCCATTTATTTATTTTATGTTAGATATGAAAAACCAAAATGTTTTAAACAATTTTTTTTATTAATCAGTTGTTTTTGGGGTGTTCGGTATTTGCTTTTTTGAAAAGGGTATGTTTGATGTTTAATTTGTTTTTGAGTTTTATTTATGAAAGTAAACATTGTGTGATATATTTAGACTGGACCAAACGTAACAAGTTGATAACTTATTGAGACACTAAAAAATGTTAATTAGATATGTCAAAAAAACGTAATTGAGGGATAAAGTGCATGTTTACTTAAGCAATTTTAAACTTCCATTTATACAAAAATAGTTTTTTTTTTTTTTAATATATAATAAATCTTGGATCGAAAGTTTTGTTTTAAATTTTAATTGGTAATTTATTTAGTTTTGAACTATTTAAAGATCAATGTATTGCAAAAGTTATTGGAATTTTTTAATTAAAATGATGAAAGTAATTCTATATAGAAAGAAGAAGTTTGGGGAACTAGACAAAGAATGTTTGGAGATTCAAGAAATAAAAAGACAAACCATTAAAATGAGATATTTATTGACTTTTTGTGTTTCGACAGATTCTTGAACGCCGGAATATTCGGTAATGGCACAGAATCAAGCCACACACTGCCACATTCAGCCACAAGGGCTGCCATGCTGGTCAGAATCAACACCCTCCTTCAGGGTTACTCTGGAATTCGCTTCGAAATCTTGGAGGCGATCACCAAGTTCCTCAACAACAATGTCACCCCCTTTTTACCTCTCAGAGGGACCATTACTGCTTCTGGCGATCTAGTACCTTTGTCCTATATCGCCGGACTGCTCACTGGCCGGTCCAACTCAAAAGCAGTTGGACCAACCGGGGAGATCTTGAACGCCAAAAAGGCGTTTGAGGAAGCTGGTGTTGAAGGCGGGTTCTTTGAGTTACAGCCAAAGGAAGGGCTAGCATTGGTTAATGGTACTGCGGTTGGATCCGGGATGGCTTCCATGGTGCTCTTTGAAGCTAATGTACTCGCATTGTTGTCTGAAGTTTTATCGGCTATTTTTGCGGAGGTTATGCAAGGGAAGCCCGAGTTTACGGATCATTTGACCCATAAGTTGAAGCATCACCCAGGCCAAATTGAAGCTGCTGGTATCATGGAATACATATTGGATGGAAGTGATTATGTTAAAGCCGCACAAAAGGTTCACGAAATGGATCCATTACAAAAACCTAAACAAGACCGTTATGCTCTTCGTACATCTCCCCAATGGCTTGGGCCACAAATAGAAGTTATTCGATCAGCTACCAAAATGATCGAGAGGGAGATCAACTCTGTTAATGACAACCCATTGATTGATGTATCAAGAAACAAAGCTTTGCACGGTGGCAACTTCCAAGGAACCCCAATTGGTGTTTCCATGGATAACACACGTTTGGCTATCGCAGCTATTGGGAAGCTTATGTTTGCACAGTTCTCTGAGCTAGTGAACGATTTTTACAACAACGGGTTGCCCTCAAATCTCTCTGGTGGTCGTAACCCAAGTTTGGATTACGGTTTCAAAGGTGGAGAAATTGCTATGGCTTCTTACTGTTCAGAGCTCCAGTTCCTTGCTAACCCGGTCACAAACCATGTTCAAAGTGCGGAACAACACAACCAGGATGTCAACTCTCTGGGATTGATTTCTGCAAGAAAAACTGCCGAGGCTGTTGATATCTTGAAGCTTATGTCATCAACATACTTGGTAGCTTTGTGCCAATCGGTTGACTTGAGGCATTTGGAAGAGAACATGAAGTCCGTGGTCAAAAACACCGTGAGCCAAGTGGCCAAGAAGGTTCTAACCACAGGTGTCAATGGTGAGCTTCACCAATCGAGATTCTGCGAAAAAGACTTGCTTCGTGTGGTTGACCGTGAGTACGTATATGCCTACATTGATGACCCTTGTCTAGCCACATACCCATTGATGCAAAAGCTCCGACAAGTCCTTGTTGAGCACGCTTTAAACAATGGTGAAACTGAGAAAGAGGCAGGAACATCAATTTTCCAAAAGATTGCTACTTTTGAAGAAGAATTGAAAGTCATTTTACCCAAAGAAGTCGAAAGTGTTAGAATTGCATTCGAGAATGACACATTGTCGATTCCAAACAGGATCAAGGCTTGTAGATCGTACCCGTTGTACCGATTTGTGAGGGAGGAGCTTGGTGGAGTGTATTTGACCGGCGAGAAGGTGACATCGCCCGGTGAAGAATTCGATAAGGTGTTCACAGCAATGTGCCAAGGACAGATAATTGATCCATTGTTGGAGTGTGTTGAAGGGTGGAATGGTGTTCCTCTACCAATATCTTAATTTGTAGATGGATGGATACATGTGAATTTTACATATTTTGAGTTAATCTGATTTTCATGTCTTATAATGTCAAATGTGGATTAAGTATTTCATAGTATATCAAAGTGAACCTTTTGTTTCATAAATGGAAAGACATATTTCTTTATATCATATATATTTATTTGGGGTGGTGAATATAAGGTTGTTCCATACCTAAGCTTAGGTATGAAACCCTCACATTTTTGTTTTTTAATCCATAAAATTCATGGGGCTCATGTCATTTATTTATTATACAACAAATATTAAAAAATTGTTATGTGAGAGGTTCCATACCTAAGATTAGATATGGAACAACCTTATATTCACTTTTGCATATATATATATATATACAAAAATGAATATAAGGTTTAGTATAGAACCATTTACATACTATTTTGTCATCCTTTTTGCTAACTTTGCAGTTCAAGTCCCCAGATGTATCTAGGTTGTCGTTGCCATTTTGTCGTTTTCCTAGATATTGTGTTTGTAATTGTATTTACGTTGATATCAAACGTTTTGCTTGATGTCACTATTTTATTAATATACTGCCGTTTTAAAAAAAAATTACATACTATTTTTTAAAATAATTTTTATAATATAGATAAATGATTTGGGCCCTATATTTTTTAATGGATTAAATTATTAGAGTGTGAAAAATCCATATCTAAGCTTAAACATGAGACAACCTTATATTCACCTTCCATATATATATATATATATATATATAAGGTGAATACCGTTATAAATTTAATGCATTTATTATCATTAATTGATAAAAAAAAATGAATTTATGATATTATACTTTAATTCGGTAATAAGAATTAGGGTGATGATCCATATACCAACATTTTTTTAATCGTATACCATTAAACATGCTTTTATGTATTGTACTGTACAATAATGTGAAACATGTTGATGAGTGTACGGCTAAAAAATGAGGTGTAAGGATCACCACCCAATTAGCTAAGAATTATGTTAATCAAATATATCCTCTGGGGATAATGAAGTCAGTTCAACTGGTGGAGTCATAAGGTTTCACCTACAAGACGGAGGTTCAAACTTGGCTGGGTCTTTGTGGTGGTTTTCCTGGAAAGTCACTCTGCTGTAGCCGGGGGCATGGTTAAGACACTTGCGTCGCGTCTACCCTGTAATGGCCTTCACCCTGGTATAGTGAGGTGAAATTGCTATTCGAAATACGTCATTCAAAAGAAAAAAACACTATATCTTTTAAGGTTGTAGTTACCACACATCGATGACAATTGATCAGATATAAATTGATTGGAGTCATATCAACATCTAAACTCAATTTAAAATTATTTTACACTTTTGTTTAAATTTTATGATTAAAAATTACTAACATACTCTTACACTTTAAATTTAATCAATAATTTCTTATACATCTAATCATCTCATAGATAAGAAGAATGATTTTGAGATAAAAACGCCACCACAAAGATGGATTTATGTTATTTCGTGTAAAAACTGTAGAATCCGGGGATGATTTTTGTAGTTTATTCTATCATTATTTTGTATAAGTTTTTTTTAATATAAAGAAAGAGATAAAAAGGAGTAGAGAGAAAGGCATAATTTAAGAATCTTTCCCCACTAATAAAAAGCCCCAAATATCTGTGTCCCAAATTATAATTGAAAAAAAGAAAAGGAAAAAGGAAAAGAAATGGAATCATGGAATTCAAAAGATGAGAAGGAAGGGAGCGGAAGGATATCATGCGGGAAAATAGATGAGATGGCCAGTTGGATAGGAAACAGCGTGGCATCTGCGTTTTTCAACTCACTTGAAAGATGTTCATGTATCAATCTCAGCACCTCTCACGACGAACTTGATCTCGATATTAATGGAATTCATGATCATGACGAAGAAGAAGAAGAAGCTAAAGATCGCCCCCTTATCCTTACCAATTTTGTTCAACATCATCATGTTTCTGATAAGCAGCTCCCCGCCACCCCTTCTGTTTAATAATTAATAATCATTATCAATACTTTTCTTTCTATTCTATTCTATACATACACTTTTTCCTTGTATCTATTGTTTTCAGTTACTTCTGTGTTACATTTTTGTTTGTTTTGTAATAACGTTTCCGTTAATTTGACTATGTGAAGGTATTGTGTGTGTTGTGTGTGTCTGATTTTGGTATTGATTATGATTAGTTGATTACCAAATGCTCAGACTTTCGCTAGGTAGCCTGAACAGGGAGCCCTCTCCATTTAATCATTCATTCATAGGGCATCACTCGAAAGGGGCAACCATTGACCCAACCAATCTGTGCCCAGTCAGTTTATCCCACTTTAAAGCCCTCACTCGAGTCACTGGCTCGTATAACCAATCCCGGCAAATAGTCACAGCCTCACAGGCGCCTGATAGTCGACAGTCGTCCTCCTCTTAGTTCTACTTTTGCTAACCTGATACTCCGTATTAATATAGCTTTGTATCTATCTAATCTTCCAGCATGTCAAAAAGAAGATAACTAAACGAACACAAATTGTGAAAATGTATGTTTGGAAAGGAAAATACAGAATTCCAGATTCATTAAATGGATTTATACCCTAACTGTAGTATGCACCATAATTTTTCTTTACAATGTTAGATACCTCACCATGAACATTTAATCCATGTCAATTGCAGTATAAATCTCAGTTTCAGTTAATCAACTTGATTCCTGCAGAGTGCATTTGAAGAGTTTTGATTCTACATGAGGTGGCATCCCTATATTTTAATGTCTGCCTGTCTGATAATCTATTGTCTTGTACTGTGTAGCCTGTTTAATCTTTTACTGCTTGTTAAGTTACTAGTTCTATATCGGTTTTGACTTTCTGCTGCACCAGTGGTGGTGGTTTTGAACTATAGTAATTGGCCTTTTGTTCTAAGCTCTAAACAACTACTCATCGTTAATGGTAAATACTCTCGTGCGTGCACGTGTGCTTACACACGCACACACACATTCCCTTGTTGGATTTGATTCGTCAACTTCACACACACACACACACATTCCCTTGTTGGATTTGATTCGTCAACTTCACACACACACACATACACATCCCCTTGTTGGATTTGACCCATCAACTTATGGTTTGTGGGATGATACGTGCCACCGCTTAAGAATGAGCAATTAAAATAAAACACATGAAAGTTAAATGCAAAGCTTCTATTATATTTGATACTCTGTTTGAGATCTCTCATTCTTGCAAGTTAGTGTCTTCATATATATTTGCAAGAGAATGTGGATTTGCATGAAAAATCAAGTTCAATGGTTCGGAAAGTTTATACTTTGATATAGCCTCAAGTGAACATAATGAAAGCAAAACCCATACACATTAGTTGATATGTAGGAAAAGAGATAATAGCAAGCTGCAGAGAGAGTAGATGATTTGTGTTGGCCTTCTACTTGATCTTGTAAGCTCTGGAACAGGAACAAGATCCGTCGTCTCAATTGATGAGGGTCCTTGATATCGCTGATTCGCTGAACAAATAGGCTGGACCCTCAGTCTGGTCCAAGGCCCAGCCCAATAAATCCTGAAAATGCCCAGTCCCATAAGGTCCAAGTAAGCCTGTGATGATCATTTGGTCTTGATTGTTTTTCACCAAGACTGATCCGGCCAGAGCCCGGCTCGTATATTTGAGCTCCTTAAGTTTTTAAGTTAATTTCATTATATGGTAATTAAGACTCGGAGGTATTGTTAAAAGGCTCCTTTGAGAAGGTGTGTCTGTAGTGATTGTGAAAGTTGTCTAGTTAAGGGGCTTAAACTTAACCTGATCCAAAAAGGATTTGCAGGCATCGCTTTTGTAGCCATTCATGGTTACTTGAAAGTAGCCATGTCGATCTTTTCTGTTGTAGTGTCATGTAAGGCAGATAGATGGTTGAATTTCATAATTTCAATTGTGATGTTGATAATTTGTAACTATACACCTTTAAGGAGAGAGAGATGCTGCACGGAGGTGCAGGTTATTTGCAACAATAGATGATTTGAAGGTTCGACAAAAAAAATTTAATCTACTTTGTAACCTTTGAAACTTGGTTTCTATCACCGCCCTTTATGTTTTGTTTAAGCATTCGACGGGTCTTTGCTCAAACGTTTAAGTCAGAGACTTAACTTGGAAGGCCTTGGACCTTAAATGTCTTAAAGTATACATAGAGATTTGGAGAATAGATGATGATCTTAGTTGACTTATGACTTACATATATCAATCATAATCCATCTCTTTCGCTAATAGGTAGCATCTTTTCGACATCATAGTTTGTAGTTATCCCTCACTAGTAGTTCAAATAGTTTTACGGATACTATCTTCCTTCTTCTTGATGTTTGTAGTTGCGTTTAACTTTGTTCTTTTGACGGAAAAGATATTGACTTGACCTTGCGTTTGCATTCCTCATTGGCAAACAATCTTTCCTTCATTTGAAACATAAAATCTGCAATTCAACCTGGAAAACCCTACATGTGGCTATTAACATCCTTTTATGGGTTCTTTCTTGGAGAACTATTTGTAGGACCAACACTGGAATCAAGTCCTTTGTTTAGCAATCACTTCAACATTTCAATAGTCAGTGTCGATCTCAACTTTCTAAATCACGTCTACCATCAGTCTGTAGTTGACTAGACCTGGAACCAACCCGGCAAATTGTACGACATTAGACAAATGCTTTCAGACCATCTACTCATTTTGTCACAATTTCAACAAACCCGGACCCAATCTATATTGTAAGATGAATTAATAAAAAAATTTCCACATCAATCCATCTCTTCATTTTCAAACAATATGATTAACCTATAAATATCATGGGGATTCGGCCTTAATGGTATTATTTATCCAGCGTAAATGCTTTGTGAAGCAACCGTGGAAGACTTTTCTAAAATTGTTCACGGGTTTGAATCTGTTCTCATTCCACAAGACGGTACCCAAAGATAACCGAACATATATTGTTGTTCTAAACCATTTTGCTAGAACCTATAAATACCTATATACTACAAAACATTAAGCAAAATATGAAATGACAAAAGGTCTATTTGTGACACAACGTACACAAGCAGCACAGAAACATGATGTTATCCGTCAAAAAAGATTACAAAGATCCAAGAAAAGATAAAATATCAGCAAGAGTCAAATGTAGGATCTATATTAGTGGTTCGAGTGTCTTGAAGGGTGGTTAACATATATTTTGAAATAGCGAGGAAATGGCGCAGTGGGTGTCCATATCATTTTAAGTCCACCAAGCATTATGACGAATCCCCCACCACACTTGCTTTTGTCGGCTTCTCACTTTCCTCACCTATATTCCCTTTGCAAAATACACACACAAAAATTAAAACTACACATTCTATTCTATCTTTTTCTTCCTAATTTTATTTTGATAACCTAAAAACATGCATCATCTATTCTTTCATCATTTTTACATTTGTTCTTTACACATAATTTTATCTTTTTTTTATTAAGTCTATTTTTAGCTATATCAAATTAGTCATTTATTATTTTTCTTTTATTTTATATAGTCTAGCTATGATAAACACACAAAAATATTACAAATAATCATCTTTTAAAATTAATTATTAACCGTCGTATACAATATTTTTCAACGTATCAACCATTGTCATAAGACAATGTTTGGTCGTTTTAGAGTCAAATAGTTTGTACGTTTTATTTACGATACTTTATTTTATAAATATTTAAAGATAATCGTGTTTTGATTATTTATGAAAATAAAATAAAATTTTGATCTTAAATTTAAAAGCGTTGCATAAAAGCTTCTACAACGTAGAAATACTTATATGTTATTAGGTTGATGGGAATGGGGTGGAGCACCACGCCCCTTTTCCTCTTTTTTTTTTTTTTTAATTAATATTTATATTATTATAAAATGTTTGTGTGTGTAAAACAAGAGGGGCACCTCCGTTTTATTTGCAACGTGGCACAAAAACCAAGGTTGAAAAAGTGCAAAAAGGGGCTGGAACGGGGAAAGGAACGAAGGTCATTCCCATTGGTCTTAGTTATTACTTTAATTAAATATAAGGGCGTTACATAAAAGCTTCTACATCGTATAAATACTTACATGTTATTACTTTAATTTGATTGGATCACTTAAGATAAGTCATGAAGTATAGACAAAGTTTTTTCATCTTTCTTTTGTTAGTTTAAATTACAGAATTTGTATGTTTAGATTCTTAACATTTAACACATTAACGAGTTTTAACTATTAAATAATATATCACAAAAATCAGCCACGTTTTAAAACTGCCTAAAGGAAAGAACAAGAACATAATATTCTTCTACATGTTTTGAAACCACCACCCACTTATTTTTAATAAATAATAATAATAATAAACTTAGTATAAGCTTTATATTGACTAACCTCTTAATGACATTGATTATCTCATACAATGAACTTTGAGTAAATTTTTTTAAGTCGGCTTGTCAAATTGTCAAATTTCTGAATATTATTCATGTTAGGTGTCTCCTCTACCGACTGTTACATCGTTTTTTTTTCTTTTGTCAAATGTTAACTAGATTTTAATCATGTATATACACACAATTATGTTAAAATATTTACATTTGTTTTTTATACATAATTATATTTTAGACAAGTATATAAATGTTTTAATTTTATAACTCCTAATTTTCAATTAGTTACCATATACCGTCGAAGATGGTATTGGAACCTATAATTCGTAGAAAACGACATTGGGTGTTACTTACTTACTTAACTTTTTATGTTAAAAATCAAATAGAAATTAAGGGTACCCTTATTATATTGAATCTTATCAAAATTTATCTAAATTAAATTAATAAATTGTAGAAATTTTTTCTATTGAAAAGTCCAATTAACTAATTAAGTTTAAATTAAATTTACTATTGCAGATATTTTTTAGATAGACAAGTACAACTTTAGAAAAGTAAATTGAATTAAAATTAATTTTAATAAATTGTAGAAATTTTATAGATAGGAAAGTAAAATTTTAGATAAAACTAAACTGTTAATTGAAAAATTAAGCATTGTTATTAGTCGATTATTGATTGAATTTTAAGAAAATAGTCTTTTATTAATATTATGATTCATAAAATGATCCTAAATAAAAAGTACCTTATATTTAATTCTGAATAAATACATTATATTTTCATGATTAAAGGCGATTATTAACAAATGTTACGATTTATTAAATTTACCAAAAAAAAAAAAAAAAACTAGACTTTACTATTTTAAAAATATCTACAACTTATTAGATTTAACTTATATAAATTAAAATAAGATTGAATATAATATTAACTAGGTATGTTCAGCTGACTGTTTCGCGACCTCAATTATTGCATTTGTGTTTGTTATTTGATGCGGAATGGCCTTTATGTAGTATCGATTGATTAATATATTTTCAAATTTGGTAGTATGAAGTTAAGAACTGCAGTATGTAAGTAATTCAATTTAGCTAAAACTAAGGTTAAAGTTGATTATATACATAAATACAATTAATCATCAGATTAAACGGTAACCAATTTATAAAAATTACCACGGGTTCCAAATATTAAAAAATAAAATAAAAATATGTAAGTTACCAATGGGGAAAAAAAATAAAAAGGTAAAAACTTTTGTGGTGAAAGTTGGAAAAGTCAAAAGTTTTAATCAAGACAGTAATAATGTGTGGTTACCATATCATGAGAACAGCAAGGATCAACTATTTCCCTCCACTCCACTCCACTCCAGTACAAGTCAAAGAAGCAAAAATCCACCGTTGATATCTCAAAATTCTACCTCCACTAACAAATATAAACAAATAACCCACCATCAAAAAGCATCACTTTGAGTTCACAACAGTAAGTCAAAAAAGTAAATCCCTTGTTTCTGCCATCACTCATTATTCAAATCTTTACTCACCAAATAAAGCCAAAACACAAGCATTAGCCAAAAACATTCTTGCTTGCTTTAATTTAGACCACCACAAAAAAGACTTCATTTTCTCCTTGTCTTATACAACGTTTTTATTCAAAGTTTGTACTTTAAGAAATCATGGATGCTGCTCAATGGGCAAAGGTAAGTTTATGCAAATCAAACTTAAGTTGTTTTGGAACCTGCCTTTTTGTTGAAGAAACTTTCAAAAGGGGCGGTATCGATCAACCGGTTCTTTTCTAGCAAAAAGCGTACTACTTTTTTTCGCCTTTTTGAGATCATATCTATCGTTTAAAGATATAAAGTTATCGTTTGTTTCTTGTTGAGATTTCAGGATGTTAGAAATGATGGGAGTTATAACCAAGTGCAAGATAAGAAGGTAAAGCCACAACCTGAACATGCACTTAACTGTCCAAGATGCAACTCAACCAACACCAAGTTTTGTTACTACAACAATTACAGCTTAACTCAACCAAGATACTTTTGCAAGGCTTGTAAGAGGTATTGGACTAAAGGTGGATCCCTTAGAAGCGTTCCTGTGGGTGGCGGCTCGAGAAAGAACAAGAGATCGGTATCATCTACGTCGTCCATGTCTAAACCAATTGATCTCTCACAGTTTTCTTCTCAAAATTTCAACACACGTGAAGCTCAAGATCTTAACTTGGGTTCACAAGAAGAGTATCATCACGGTTTTTCTCAGTTTTTAAAGCTACCCAAGATTGAAAATGCAAATGCCTCCTTTTTATCGTCTCCTCTGACTTCTAATGGGCTAAATAGCGTTAGTACTACTGATCCAACAAATGTAAACACAATGTTTAATGGAGCAAGATTCAGTCTTCAAGATTTTAAGCCAACAATGAGTTTTCCTTTTCAAGGGAATGGAATCAAGTATGGAAACTTGCTGCAGGGTAATCAAGTAGAAGATGGTGAAAGGGTCATGTTGCCTTTTGGAGTACCGAACCAACAACATCCACCAAGGGATCTTGGCCAAAGTACTATGGGACAGGCGAATTCAAATGCATACTGGAATGGGACTATGGGTGAGGGTTCGTCAACATTGTATAATTAATCGAGTTTGGTTTCCAACTTATGCCGTACGTACGTGATATATAAGTCACAAAGATTCTCGTGTTGGCCGGCCGGATTCCCTCAAATGTTTCACATGGAGTTCGATCATCAGTCGTGTTACTTAGATGTGTACGTAGTTTGTACTTAGAGTTAGATTATGATCACATAACTGGCATTATAGTGTGTGTGTATTATTGGATTTTAATTAAGGATGAGATTAGCAATCCTTTTTAAAAAATCTAAGCGTTTTTTTTCCTACATATATCATTGTTTAGGTGCACCAATATTGTTTTCACTTTATGCTTTTCTGATTTCAGCAGGTTTTCCACATTCAAATGTATTAATTAGATATCCCTTTCTGATTATGCTATATAATTAATTAGTAATATAACTCTTGCCTTAATTTGTAGTTTTAATTGGCATTTAACTTGCTTGGTTTAGGTATATGAACTCAATAACATCCAAAATAAAATCACATGATAATAAAATCTTAATTTGTCAATGATGTAGTACTACTGATGATGAAACTTAACTATGTCAATTAAACATGGACGCAAGATTAGGATCGACTCGCATTGAAATCCTTTAAAATCATTGAGTTTGTATTTATACTTGTATAGAAATATTCTATAAATACAATTTCGATCAGTGTAGCTTAATTACAAACAATGTCGAATTTGAGAATTTGTGCTACGTACACCGATTGATCGAGATTGTATTTATATTGAGAAGATTGTATTTATGCATATATGACTACATGAGTGAACAAAAAGATTAGATAGTTGGAATCTGCCTATCATTCAAGCCTTACACCTTAAAATTAAGAAAGATAATATGTGTCATTAAAATCAAAACCAAAACTATAAATTTTGTTGCAGACTTGCAGTGGTCTAAAGTCTACAGTAGTATTATTACAATGATTAGCTAGGTGGTGCATTCCTAGATAATAATTTAGCTTAGCAGTACTTCCCTGTTTGCTCTAAGTGGTTGAACACCCACTTTATAAGTGGGAGGTCTTGGGTTCAAGACATGGTAAGTACATCCCTGTCCTTTAATTAGGAATTAAAGT
>JAOXNX010000019.1:27033043-27043156 GCA_028566075.1 Solidago caesia
TTGTGCTTACTGCATCGAGACTCTGAGTGGTTTCATAAATTCAGAAGTCCAGGTAAACAAAAATACTACGTAATATTTTATTTTTTTTAGAGTTGCCAATGCAATTTTTCATATAATAACAGACAAAAATTGTCCCTACAAAATCCCTTTGCCATTCATGGCCAACCATTCCTAGAGCATTATAAAATCTAAGTGTATCATTTTATGTTGTACAGGCACCGGAGTTAATAAAGAAGCATCTGCAAGAAGTATGCATGACACTAAGCTCATGTTCTTCAAACATCTTAAAAGAACTAGCTATGACAATGAAAACCATGACGAAATCAACCAGAACAGAGTTTTTGGTACAAGAGATGAACTTTGCAGTTCAAAGTTTTCAGAAGGTCTTCAAAGACTTGTCGACCCAAACACTCCTACTGCCAGAACATAATGAAAGTTCGACAATTTGCAAAGGCAGGCCGATACAGAGAACTCAATTAGTGTCAATAATTGCCATTTTTCCAGTAGCCACTATGGCATCGTTGTTAATAGAGATTGCAGAGCGGGTAGAAGGAATTGTTGTTGAACTAGATGAAATGGCAACAAAAGCAGAATTTGACGTAGTAAATTACAAGAAAACTGAAGGAAACAAACCTTCAAAGTTTGATCAAGATCATGCAATCATGTGCGGCCTTCCAAGAGTCTAGGTAGAGATGTGTGAAAGGGATTGAGGTCACTGTTTTCCAGTAGCCAATATGTTTTGCCGGGGTACAGCCCCCCTTTACCCAAAAGAAGACATTGGAATGTGTACAATTTTAGCAGAAATAATACTTGAAGTCATGAACGACTGATATTTCACATATCACAAGATCTCACATATGTTTTCAGTATCAACAAACAAACCAAAACAAATAAATTCCTAGGAAATTCAAGGAACAAATGTGGTAATGTTTAGTTAATCAAGATTAATCACCTCTTTAATTGTCTGGCTTGAAGCTTCGTTTTCTTGCAATGCTTCTTTTAGACCATCCATCCAGCCAAGGTTGATAGCCAAATCTTCCACGGCTACTTTAACAACATCAGTTCTAACTCCAATATCAGTAGCATATCTGCTCATGCAATACATTCCTGCTGTCACCGTAGCAACACCAACTGGGCTGGGGATTAAAAACTTAAAAGGGGACGAGAGAAGAGCCGCCAATGGTGCACCAAGAAGAGAAGAAGCTTGACCACTTGTTCCAATTCCCAAGTTCTCAATTGTCAATATTCCAGTCTTGCAGTACAAAGCAAAATCCTCACAGTTGCGTTGAAACACATCATAGTTCCCAAATCCATTCTGAAGCAAATACATGGCTCGATGGATGACTGTGTCAGGACCATCTGACATGGCGGTGGTGCAAGTGCCCCCTCGTACTTTAGCAAGGAACACAGTTGGGGTTACACCATATTCAAAACTATAGAGAGCCCCGTTTTTTAGAAAACAATCTAAGCAAGAGAGTACCACTCCGCTTTTTGGCTGTCTAAAACCACAGTCTGGGTATGTCGAACACGACGATGGCACTTTAGACGATTCATCATTAGAACCGAGAGTGGTTTCAGTGCTCGAACTTGTCTCCTGATCAGGGGTGAAATGGGTAAAATGAACCACTTTATTACCTCCAACATAGATACCTGCAAAATACATTAGGAATATTTTATTTTGTTTTTTTTTTTAAAAACATGAGAAGAAAAGAGGCACATTTGGAGTTTTAACTACAAAATTATCAAAATTCAGTCTAAGTGTGTCTCAACGGTAAAGCTGCGAAACCTAAGGGGCTGTTTGATTCACCGAATTCCAAGGAATTTGGTGGAAAGGAATTCGGAATTATGTTCCTTGTCATGTTAAGTTAACATGCGGGATTCCAAATTCCTTCTCATCACATTCTTTAAAATCTTTGAGCCAAACAAGCACTAAGGCTTTTCGCCTCGATATTATAAGGCCACACTTTTGTGTGCCAACTTATATATAGAGGCCGGGCGGCCGGCCCATTTCTTAACAAAACAAAAAACACTATGATTTTTTACTTTTTTTTATATTCTTTTTTAGGCGAGTTATAAGCAAACAAGCGAAAAGTATATATAAGAGTATAGCCTAAAATTTCTAACAGATAAGATAACAAAATAGTTTCTAATTTCTTAAAGTGCATACAATTAAACCTACATTCCAAAATAATAATAATAATAAAATTTCATTAACGATTATGTGGATCTAATAACACAATAATAATAATAATAATAATAATAATAATAATAATAATAATAATAATAATAAATAATAATAATGTAGACATAATAATATATACATATACAAAATATATAGATATAGATATAGAGATAGAGATACCATGGTGAGAGTAAGCAAAAACAGCTCTATAAGTATAGATATGATCGCCAGCTTTAATTTCACTTTTTTCAACTCTGTTTGATATCAACCCCATTCTTTCTGTTAAAAACACAAATATAATCAACTCTTCAGTCAGTCAACCACATTTTCTCAATTTTCTTTCTGCTAAATATAAAGCTTATAGCATTATATTATATATATAAATAAATTACTCGTAAATAAATTACATACATAACTGATGACCCACACACACACCGTTGAGTGTGTGTTTTGTCACAATCACAATTGGAGAAATATGATTGGTTGGAAAAAACACTGGTCAACAACCATTACCAAAAGCTTGCTTCTAATAATATAATAATAATAATAATAATGTATATTAAATAAATATAATAATTAGGGTTAAAATAATCAAGAATGACGATCCCGATTATTATGGAGTTTAAATTTTTAATGATAACGAGGAGGTTTTTTAGCGTTTTGGTGGCTCTGTATATATCTATTTCCAGGGTTAAAATTGATAAGTACAAAGAATAGTACAAATTTTGTTGCATGTGAATTTGCATAAATACCTGGAATTGGTAATTTTTGGTTTTGAAAAGTATTTATATTCTTTGCTTATTCCATTTTTTTGGGTATCCAAAGTAAGAGTATGCATAAAGACACAAGTTTGGAAGGATTGGGAATTCAATATTTTATTTTATTTTTCAATTTAAAAGCTTTACATATGCTTTGCCTGTCATCCCTGTCCATCCCCAAAATAAATCTTTGTTTTAATATACAAGATAGATAGATAGATTTTTATATAAATAGAAGGCAATATTGTATGACTCGATCTGATTGTATAGATGTGGTAAGGTCCATCCATCACCATAACATGTCATGTGTAAAATTGTATGGTCCAGTCTGATTATATAAAGAGAAAATTATCCGTACAGTTAACTGCATAGATGTTGGTGTAGCAACCTCGCACATATTTTAAATAATGGATATATTATGTATATTTAACAGAATCCGGGCTGATAATGGAAAAAAAATAAATAAAATGCAACACCACCTAAGCTAAGTGTTGTTAACAGCACCGATGTTATCCTGGCAAGTGTTAGTTAGAGTTTAACATATATGTGTTGCTTTGGTACTTGCATTTGCATGTTATATGAATTGTCTGTAGATTTCATTGCTGCTGTAAAATCTTTATTTGTTGAAAGATTACATAATGCTACATATGTAAGCATCTGATATATGAAGTATATAAGTACAGAATACAGATGAATCGGCCGAACCTTTTTACTAGTTCTCAACATACATTCCAGTTATAGACCTTAACATCAAATGTGTTGTTCTCTTCGAGTGCTTGTCTCAATTGCAGGGAACTTTCAACATTTTTAGCAAGTAGCAGTGCAAAACCACCACCCCCGGCACCAACAAGCTTGTATCCACAACAATAATGGTCTGCAAAAGCAAAAAGGCTATCGACAAACTCGTTGCTGCAGTGGGGATCAAGTTCCTGGTGCAACCTCCAAGTCTCCATCATTATCTCTCCAAGCTCATCTATGTTGCAGTTCATTAAAGCTTCCCTCCCGGTTTTCGCCAGCTCAGCAAGGCGTTTGATGCTTGATATAAGGAGGTTATCCCTTTGGAGGTATCGAGTTACTACCTTCTGAAGCACTCGGTGTGCAAGTCGAACCTGCATGGTGGTTTTGCAGGATAGCAGAAAATGTGAATCCGAAAGTTACCAACCAACGTTTCAAGTTCACTAGTGCAGTGATATGAACTAGTAATAAATCCATATCAAAATACAGAAACTCTAAAAAGTAACGGGTCTTTGGGTGCATTCATAAATCAGTGGTATATATAACATATGCCCATAAACAGGTGGAAGAAACAATGAATCATTTAATGCAATGTGCCTACTTATACTCCTTCATAAGACCTTACCTGGCCAGTAAAGACGACAAGCAGACGATCCTGCAACTCTGTAACTAATTTAGGAGAAGCCAAAAGGGGAATGACTTGAAGACGCAAGGGTATTCCTGGAAAACTGGTAGTAAACTTTATACCCGGATAAAGACCTCCAATTTGATCCTGCCAGCCTCCTCCAGTGCCCATTATCTGTTCCAGTACCAACACTAGTCTAGCAACATTTTCATTACTTTCATCTCCATCAGTAATACGAAGAAGTCCTTTCACAACAGCTGCAGCCAAGATGCTAGAGGTACCTAAGCCACTTCCACGGGGTACATGGGCCCATGTTTTGACCCGTAAACCCACGGATATCATGATCTTGTCATGAACAATGCCCGTTACAAGTAACGCAGATTTGACTAGGCGAAACGGATCGTTGTTGTCAAATGGGGTGACAATAGAGGAGAGATCTTCAATGTATAGCTCATTTGAAAAATCGTCACTAATTAATAACCCAGGTGTTTGTGTGGTCTCTATAACAGTTCCAATAGGGAGAGAATTGTCCAAAGTTATAGCCATATTTAGGACACAACCCGCACGCTCTAAGCTCCATGGTGGAGTATCACTCCAACCACCAACAAAGTCAACTCGAACAGGTAATTCAACCTTGACCAGTCTGTGAGAGGAAGCTCGGCCCACATGATCCTCACCATTATTGTTTATATGTCCTTTAGAAGCTGTCTGATTGGAAGATTGAAAGAGATGCTCTGTGAAACAAAGACAGGAAAACAATTAAAGACTATTCGACAATCCTGCAACCAAGGATTAGGTGTAACCTCAAAAGATCAACACTAAACTACCTTTAAAACCATATCTCACTGCTGAAGCAGTTTCATCAGCAACGGCAGCCCATACTTGGTGGTCGACTGCAATTGCTTCTTCATGTTTGCTGCATGCACGGAGAAGATCAACCTGCGCCTGATAAGCTCGACTTTTAGGGACAATCTTAGAGCTTTGTGACTGTAAACTTGGACACAAGGCCAAAAAATCTGTGCATAATTTCTCTCCCGAGTCTTCCATCTGCAAAATTTCTTGAGACAACTGAGATAAATTCCTCCCAAGCAAGCCAAAAGTAAGACAAGCTTTAGCAATTTTAGCTGCAAGATCTGCTTGATGATTACTAGAGATTAAGCACATTTGTGGGAAGTCTATTGACCTATGCAACTCCTCTAAGCTAACACGTCGTGACATTTTCCATAAAGAAAGAAACCCTTCGTTCTTATCATTGTTTTCTAACCCCATAAGCCAGTTTGAAAGGCTAAGCATCTCAAAATACGGAAGGATGGGGAAAACTTTTGCGTTCCACAAGCACTTTTCTTGAGAGTTCCATAAATCGCTTTCATGAATACCCAAGTCATGTAGAACCTTCTCCCATGGTTTTCCACAAAAAGTACCATCTTTTGACACAGGGTTTTTGGGATTATCATGAAGACCACAATATACAATAACTCTCTCAGTGCATCCTATTAAAGGAACCTCCCACAGACAATGACGATCTGGAAGGAGGAACGTATATGGATCTTTTGTAGTCGTATTGGTTTTTTCTGGAATGGTTACACCAACTACTATAGAGAGAGAACCGATTTGTATTCCACCTGAAATGGATGAGTCATATACAAGAGAATCTTCGCCAACTGATACACCAGGTGAAATTTTACTAGAAACTATAATAGCAGATGCGGCAATATCAGACATTGTTGTTGCAGGAATGGAACAGAGATGCCGTCGGCCAACAAGTCTTGAACCGGTCCCACTCAAATGATCCAAAACTTCACTTGAGGTCCCATAATGCAAGAACAACAGATCATCTGCATTTTTATTTTGGTAAAACCTTCATCAGATCTTGAGATTGTTGAAGAAATATTGATGATACTACAAGTTGTATGAATCGAAACAATATTCACCGTACAAGCACAGTAGCTATACATGGTCTGTTTCCCCAATGTCCTCACAAGTTCTTCACCCAGAGGTCTTGATCGCAGCCATTCATGTTTTGCAGGTACCCAAGCAGCTACAAGATCTTCATATAAACTCATCTAAACAAGTGAAAAGGTAATCATATCAAAGACGATACAGTTGATCCTCCCTAAAGTACTAATGACCAATGAGAATCATAACTTAGTTATTAGTAAAGGAAGAACCAAATGGCCTTTGTCCTAGCAGCTAGCGGTATGTGAGGTGACCCATCAACCAATAGGTTGTGGATTCTAGTCCCATGGTGGATAAATTGTAGATATGTGTGTGAGATATATGCCTAAAAAGCAAAATTAGTAAAGTAAGACAATTATGTAGAGGTCGCAAATTTGACCCACTTGCTTATGAAAGGGTCAATTTGAGTTGTGCTTTATCTAAACCGGGTCAAAATTATAAATTAATTAAAACAGGGATGGGTTAAAATACGTTGAAATTCACTAGAAGTCTTTTTACAATGCATACAACATCCAGAATTGTTTTATTCAACAATTTAGATTATTATTGTAACAAAATTGTATTTGCCAGAATAATTAATGCATATTGAATTTTTAACGGACAAATAAGTGTTGCAGGTCAACCTAATCAGCCTGGCCCGTTTCAACCTATACCAAAAGTGACATTAAAATCAATTTGATCTCGTACCCAATTTGCCCATCTTGCCACCTCTACAAACATGACAAAAAGTTCATGCGAAAATGTCTGGTTTTGATCAAACAACAACTGAGGATCAAGTAATTAGTAAGTAATAAAAGATTAAACAGTATGTTCAGGTTTAGTCAAAGAATTGAATGCTTGCCTCTTTTCTAGTATTCAGAAGTTCTGAGATCATTGGTTGGCTCAAACAAGAAAGTGTAACAAGATCTTCCCACGCTTTACCTCTAACTGCTATGATACCAGTGTCGAGCAATGTCCTGCCATCATCAAGAATTGCATGGTGCTTAGTAAGCTCCTCTGCGCTAGGTTTCTGAAGTAGATTTGCAACAGATCTAACTGAACAACTTTCATCCGTATTCCCAGTCTTCGATGCCACAATAACACCATGGTTGGAAGCAATATCAAGAGTGATAGGTACAGTGATGATGCAAGATGTATCCTCCGGAAGAACCATAGCAGATGCATCAAAACATGGAAGCACATCACCAGTCATGATGAACAGCCCGCCTGGAGATGTATTATTTTTTTCTTTCAGAAACTGCTATTTAATAAATTTAAAAAGTGTCGTCTTAAGTAACTGAAAGGGAATTAAACGGGAGAGTAACCTTCAGTTTTAAAAGCTTGTCTGGCACAAGAAGATATTGCAAGTATATGATCAAAAAGCAAAGGCACTGGTCCGTCAGGGTCATCAGCTGCCAGATAAGGAAGTGGCAAAAAAACTTTCCCCATCGGATTTGCCCATGGGACCCTCTTGGAGTCACCACCCGCATGTAGCAGTAATATATGTTTTTTCCTCAAGAAGTTAATCATTGAAGTAGAAACTACATTTTCAGCGCTGCAGTTATTTGCTACCTGCTGAGCATAAATGTTATCCCATTAAAGCCAGCTGCTATGCAGCGGTAAGAATCAAACTTCGGGAATCTGATTAAATAGAAGGAAGACAAAGAAAGGTGTAAACACCTTACCCCTACACTAAAAATCGTTAAAGAACAGAAGAGAGGGAAATGAAAAAGGTAACATGTAAACATAATTAAGCATTATAGTTGTACAACTACAACCAACCACATTAACATGGAATGACTCACATCACACAAGCGAAAGTGCTTTCATGATATATAAAAGTACCAGATATGCCACCCAAAAAAGCTTATAATAATTCATCTAGCACAAACAGAATCATTGTGAGAGGAAAGGTATCCTGTCTCAATATAACATAAATACCAAGAATCACTAACCAAAGAGGATTAAAACTATGCAAGGGAGGAGTATAAACATGTAATGTTCAGGAGTTTATTACTATTAGTCGAACATAAACGTATAAAACCGTAAAGTTTGCCCATTAAGTTCATCATTAAAGTAACAGTAACAGATCTTATATGAGAAGAAAACAGTAACTATAAGTTTGTAATGGGAAGTGAACTAGAACGAGCTCATGCGGTGAGACTGGTTAGTGCAAGAATGGCACAAAGAGTGGTTGTGCTTGAACCAATGCGTTGGATGTCCGGATCTGGTACTGCAAGAGTAACGGGGGAATCTAATATTCATTAGATACAGTTGTTGACAATGGGAACCCAAGCTTTATTAATTAGACTATAATCCACTTGAAATTAAATGCGGTCAAAATAAGTTGTTGATAACTGACTCGGAAAATCTTCTAACAAGAAGTATGTCGATATACTTAATGATTTGTTCTCCTTTAGTAATTTAAAGCCTTCGCCTTCATCTATGTGTAATATCTCCAGGTATGATCATATGGTATAAATTACTGTATATGCATAATATCTCAGAGTCTAACTCAAGAAATCACAGGTCAAATGCTCCACTTATATTTCTGAGAGGTAAATACACCATGTCATGATACAAAAGCAAAAGCTATCTTAATTTAGTCAATCATTATCATTATTATTATTAATATTTCCTGAACACTGGTTATAGATTTCACTGAACAATGGTTAACAAGCAGTAAAGTATGTACATAAAAATAACCGTCCCCTGAAAGTAATTATATTAAGGAAGGAAGGACCTTGTTGTAGTGATTGGCAAGGGCAAGAATGGCATTAAGAGTAGCAGCGCCGGAACCGATACGATGGCCATGGGGGTCGGGTACAGCAAGAGTAACAGTGGAATCGGAGATCCGACCGATACGTATAGAACGTTTAAGTTGCCATTCATAAAGTGAAGCTTGTTCAGGGCTAGCTGCGGTCAGAACAATTGCATCCCAAGTTGGAACCCTGTTTGGACTACGTACTGATAACCGTAATCTGTACCATGATTTTCGTAATATTCCCTCTAAATCATTTCTCACTGCTACTTCTTTCTTCATTTCTCAATATTCAACTTTCAATTAACTGCCGACACTGTCTCTGTGGCCCTGTGGGTATGTGTGCGTGTGTTTTATCGATATTTACAAATGTTGTTCGGAGAGTACAAGAAAGAAAGAAAGAAAAAATATCTATATACCGATAAACTAAAACAGGATTGATGTTTCCTTTGATCGACACATGGTGGGCGTTTTATTTAAACGATACGTGTCCTTTTAAGTCTATATATTTATCATATTTCTTAGATACCATAAATAATTAAAAATTTTAATTAATTGATATATAGATATAGATACCTAATATAATTAAACTTATTATATTAAAAATCTTATTTTATTCATTGTTACCATAAATATAGATTTCCATCACCAATCATATTTTTAGTAGTAATTTATAATTTATAATATATTTTATTTATAATAATATAAGAATTAAAATTTTTTATTCTAATATATAGAATATCTTAAATTAGTTAGTAGATAATAATAATAATAATAATAATAATAATGATATATATTTTTATCTTATAATTTAATATTACTTATTATTTAATTATTTATCCATCTACTAATATAATAAAACCTGGTTGAAAATTATAAAATGATACGAACCATGTTTTATCATCATGACTTTGGATTAGGTGATATCATTATCAATACCAAACGTAATGCTAGATATTGATGGATAATACATGTCTCTCACTATTAGTCTATCATTAAAGAGACTAAATGCATATGATGAGATATGTTTAAATTTTATTTTGTTTATAAAAAAAAATAATCGAACAATATATATAGTCAATCCGTACATCGTACGGGTATTAAGACTAGTTATATA
>JAOXNX010000019.1:27043256-27064235 GCA_028566075.1 Solidago caesia
TGGTGGCAGCAAGTGGTGGTGTCGACAAGTGGTGGTGATGGTTGCGACAAGTGGTGGTGCTGGCGGTAGGTGGTGACGGATGGTGGTGGCAGCAGGTGGTGGTGGTAGTTGTGGTGACAACCGATGATGGTGATGGTGGCGGCCGGTGGTGGTGGTGGTGGTGACAGGTGGTGGTGGCGGCAAGTGGTGGCGGCCGGTGGTGGTGACAGGTGGTGGTGGTGATGGTGATGGTGATGGTGATGAGAGATGGTGGTGAGGAATCAAGTGGGTTATCATTACCATTCCCCCCAATTTAGTGAGTAATGGTCCATTACCCACTATTGATTAATGATTGCATTCCTTACCCTTAACCAAGCATGATTAATCATTATCTTTCCCATTCCTTACCCCATAATACCCCCAACCAAGCATCCCCTAAGTTTGCCATACACGATAATTGTTGAATCCGATTGTTAGTTTCAAATTTGAAATAATTACTTTGGAAACGTACCTTCAGAAATGACATTGACATACAAAATACAGATTCCATACAGTAACATGTTACCAAAGAGCATCTTAACCAAACAATGTCACAATAGACATAAAGTGCATATATAATAATGGTCATGGAGAATAAAATAAAGAATATGTAGTAAATTACTAAGTTTGGTGCAAACTGTAACGATATAAAATTCCACTTGTATCCATGCAAAAAGTTCATTCCTCTTTTCATTACTCATTACACTGAACCTGGTTAATTCGGGTCAGGTCAATGACCCAAAACCTACAACAACTAAAAAAAAACATAAAATGTCTAAATAACACTAGAAAGACCCGACCCGATAAACATAACCCATGTAGTACTTGAAGAATGTGTCTCTAGTCATTACTAACTAAGACCAAAAGAGTAACTAGAAAGATCCAACCCAAATAACATACACCCAAGTTGTAGTAGTAGTTGTACTTGAAGAAGTTGACAATTCTTGTGGTTGCTTTGGCAGGGGTATTTTGGTAATTTTGTGCTGCTCCATCACATGATGATGATGATGATGGGTGGTATCATCAAAGTTGAGAGCATAACTTAAAGGATCATACTGAAAATTGAACTGTTTTTTGGGACCTCCATAAAAAGCAACAAGAAATGTCTGGTTTTTGACTGCTTTTTTCATGGCTGCTCTCATTCTCCAAAACAAGCTTCTACATTGCTTCTTTGAGCATGTGTTCATCCACACCAATCTCCTAATAATTCCCATTTTCTTGAATCAAACAACAATTTTTTCTTTTCTAGAAGAATGGTGTTCACTGCCCACTTCAAGAAACTTGAATTCTTTACCAAAAAATAGATTTTAACTTTTGAGAGAATTTGGTCAAATGTCAAAGATTGACAGGAAAACACAGGGATATAGTAGCTTTCTTGAACACACACTTCAAGAAACATAAAACTATACCTAGAACGAGATTAGTTTGGCAGAATACCCACTTCAAGAAACTTAAAGTCTAAAGATTTTCCAAAATTAAGAGTTGCCCACTACAAAAAAAAACAAAAAAAACAAAAAAAAAAAGCACTAAGAAGAAGGGAGAGATTAGTGTGGTAGAATACCTATTTTAAGAATCTCTAAAAGTCATATTGCATGAAGATTCAAGATTCTATAATTCCAACTTCAAGTTTTGGATATGGAAAGCAAGGTTGCTATGCTTAAAATACCCACTTCAAAACACAAATAATGGTACCAAAAAAAAAAAAAAGAACAGAGAAGAGGAGATGGGTGTGATAGAAATATCAACTTCAAGAATCTTGAAAAATAGCATAGTGATTTTCAAAATATTATTATTCCCATTTGATGAAATTTGATGCTTTTAACATTGGAAACATGAGAGCGTTTATAAGATCTTTTGTACAAGGGTTGGATTGGTGTTTTGGAAGTACAATCATATAAAAAGTGGGGAAAAAAAAATCAATAAATTTTTCTATGTTTTCAAAAAGTGTTTTTTAGGTGTTTTATAGAGGAAGCTATCCCACTTTGAGCTACAGTGTATTTTACACTCTTTCTCTAAAAGCCAATATTTTTTTAATGAATTTCTCTTGTACATCCTTTGTTGAGTTCTTAGGCCGGCTGAACGGAATGGGACGGTCTGGGTGGCGTCTTTACCTCCAAAACGCTTCAAGCTGTTAAATACACCATCCCACTTGGGCGACTTACACCATTTTGAGGTGCTCCACGACTTGCAGAGGACGCTGGCTCCCTTAGTTTCACTCGCTTGCTTTCTCCAAAATCCAAAGCCAAGATGCCTCCAAGATACCATAAACACCACCCCTCATTTTTGGGTAGCATCTTGGGGTGTGACATGGCGCCGCATGGCGCAAGTCCCCCCTCCCCCAAGATGCCTCATTCCCCTTAGTCTTAGGGTAGGGAGTGATCACCAATTTGGTGAACTTCCTTAATTTGTCATATCACTTTTACCTAATAAAAACTCTCCAATTCAAAAATCTTCAATTCTCTTCAAAACTCATCAATTTGGTAGCATTGGTCATCAAATTTGGTGAACTTACCCAAATATCTACATCACATTTTTTTCCATATATTTTTAATACATAAAAGTACACATAAAATAAAAATAAAAACATAACATTTCATTAACAATAAAAAAAGAAACATTACATAACACTTAAGAAAAAAGGAAACATTACATAACACTTAAAAAAAAGAACATTACATAATACTTAAAAAAAACTAGATTTAAAAAAAAAAACACTGATCATCATCGAGATATGACAAGTTTTTAGACGCTACGAGCTCCGTGAGATCATATTGAAGACGGTGATAGACATAGATATAGACATAGGATAATGAAATATCCTTCTAATTTATCAACCTAAAATAGTAAAAATTCTTCTGAAATTTAATGGAATCCAAATGTTATTTGGTTCTAAGAAGATTTTTAGACTAATTTTTAAAAGAATTTATCATTTCCCATATGATCGTGTATCCACACAATACAACGGGGTGGTCCAATATTTATTGGTCAACAATAAATAATGATAATCATAAATTGTCATATTTTGCTTTGTGACTTGTTTTATTTATAAGATGTTATTTATTTAGTGTTCTATTAAATGAATTATTATATGGTTGGAATTATTAATAGTTGAATGAATTAAATGGTTAGGATTAAAAGTAATGAATAAAATTAAGTGATTGAAATTAAAAGTTACATAATGTTAGAAAAGTAAATGATTGTGATGAATTAAGAAATGAACATTATATTAATTTAAAAACTTTTAAATATAGAAAAGTCAATCTAACACTTTGTTAAATTGCCTGAACTTCCTTTTCATTCATATTTATAAAAGTTGAACCAGGATATCCTCTTTTACCCAAACTTTTAAGTATAGTAACTTAAAAGTATTTATACTACTATATAAATGAAATGCATTGTGTATTAATATTCAAAAAATTTAAGAAGTTTTTATTTATGGAAATGATATATTCCATTTACTTTTGCTTTTACAATATATTGTATTATATAGTTATACAGAATTGGAAATGATTTACACCTTTTACTTATGTTTTTACAATACAGTGTATTATACAATGTTAGATAACCCAAAGTCGGCGGTTGACGAAGCCGGTTATCGGTCATCATCACCCTTAGTTGCATGTACTAATAGAAGTTTATGAATTGAACTATACAAAAACTTAAATGTTTCAATCAGCAACCACTGCGCATTACGCGAGTAATATTTCTAGTACCAACTTTTACAATTCGGAATATATGAAAATAAACTATTTCAAGTCACATGGTTAAATTCATTCACGTAAATTTAGAACCATCTTTTATTTACAACTCGGAATATATGAAGATAACACTTGACACTGGAAGAAATAAAATGTATAATCATACAAGTTACATGATGAGTATATTAAGACTAAGACATCAGGATATGGTTTAGGATGAATATGTATGTTGATGCACGTGTTGGTGAATAGTCATTAAAAGAAATGTCTAATCAGATACTCTCTTCCTTTTAGAATGATTTTTCATAATCCAAATTATTGATTATTTTTGAAAATTTTTACTTGGTTTATTATTCTACTTAAAAAAAATCTATACCTATATCTTATTATATATATACATACTTGAAGGTTATCCACGTAATACGATGGCGGCCGCGGCGGCTTTGGCAGTAGCGGTGTGGCGACAAGGACTGGTGGTGGTGGTGGCGACTGGTGGTGGTGATGACGGCGAGTCGTGTAGGAAATTGATGTAAAGATAAATTATGTAAAGGGGGTAGTATAATTTTTTTAAAAGATTATTTGGTTTTGCAAAAAGGTATTATTGGGTTTTAAGGGGATGTTGGTTAGAATTGTTAACTATTTAGAAAGATAGTTTGAAGATATCAACTTCTTATAGTAAAAATAAAAACTAAATAAAAAATAAAATGCTTTATCTATACTCCCTTATAAAAGGGATAGCCCCCCCGCCCCCCCTTTTTTTTCCTAACATTTCACTTTTGAATTTACTAAAATACCCTTAATTCAATATCACTACAATCCCTTTACCCCACCTAGTATTCCTATAATACCCATGAAATTATTTACCATATACATCCCTCAACCCATAAAATAACTATTAATTACAACATACATCCCTCAACCGTTAAAATAACTACACTACCCCTTTTACTTCAATTATTTTTACTTTAATAACCACACCGCCGCCGCCGCCTCCATCACTTGTCGCCGCCACCACCCGTCGCCGCCATTACCACACCGTCGTCG
This sequence comes from Solidago caesia, assembly GCA_028566075.1. Classification (NCBI taxonomy): domain Eukaryota; kingdom Viridiplantae; phylum Streptophyta; class Magnoliopsida; order Asterales; family Asteraceae; genus Solidago; species Solidago caesia. The sequence continues at coordinate 27,048,017 of JAOXNX010000019.1, forward strand.
TTACCACCACCACTGCTACCACCATCGCCGCCGCATCGCGCGGACTTACGTCTATTATAATATTATAGGTATAATATAATACTCATAACAATTTTCAGTTGATCACTCTAGTAATCATAATAATAATAAAAGACATTATAATTTTATCATCGATTCGTTTAATATATTAATTTTAATAATTGGTAATACATGTAATACCTTGGAATTTGGAGTATTAGGTCATCTCCAATGGGCATCTCATGCCAGTATGCATACTGGCTGGCACACCGGTTCTCAGTTTGCCTCCATTGAAGGATCAGTATGTTAGTCAGTATGTTGCCTCAGTTTGCCTATAAGCATATTGTGAACATATTGCTTTTTGTGGGCCAACGTATATATATATATTTTTTATTCTTTGTCTTTATATATATATATATATATATATATATATAATAGTGTATTATTTAATTTAATATTTAATTTAATATGGATGATGATGTGGCATTGGCAAACTGAGTTTCAGTATGCTGGGTTGGAGGCAAAATAAATTCAGTTTGTTGGTTCAGTGTGTTGAAACAGTTTGCGGACGTGTTGCTGAGGTGGCCGATTTGCTTAGACAAACTGTATTCTCCATTGGAGATTGGAGATGGCCTTATACGTTTTTAAACAATCCTTCCATCAAATAAGATGATTACACACGATAAAACCAATTATCATTTTTATTTGTTACGTATATGGTATATAGCGTTTTATGAGTTAATTATTAGAGTATGATTTTGTTGGAATTTAAGAAAAACGGGGGATCATTAATTAGGGGGGTTCATTGGAAGACTGGAATTCCATTACAAAACAATTCAATGGGGAAATGGGCCTAGAGGGAGGGTCGTCGTGTCTCTGTCTACCTATATCCTGTGGGCCTGTTGCACCAGACTATCACCCCTTTTTCATTCCTCCTATGCATCTTTCTTTTTTTTCGCTGTACGATTTTTAATAACCACGATTATATAATAAAATATAAAATAAAAAAAATTCAAACATTAGAGTATGGGGTATGGGAGTCCCATGCCGACCCCGAAGCCTAGCTGGACAATCGGCGCCGAACAGCCCACCATACCGTCCTTTTCTTTATGCGTTCTTGGTTCTTGGTCCAACATCTGAACGCCGGACTTCGGCATCGGTATCTTTTATTTATTTATTTATTCATTTTGTTATGTTGCTTTCCAAGTAAAAACTAAAACAAAAAAATCATTTAAATTAAATCTAACTGTTGGAAGCTATAAATTATAGTAATCTGACCTTGATAAAGGATTGAAGATGAAAAGGGATGTAAAGAAATGGACCGGGAGATTATTCGAGCTGCTACCATTTTTGTCGAAAAGTTGTATAGATATAGGTGGCGTGTGTATGTTTGTCTGAAATTATTCATGGATAAGATTTTTGGGTAAATGAAAACAATTTCTATATTGAAGAAACTATATAATATATGTGATGAACTGATGATGATGATGTTGTTGATGATGATCATCATTAAAATTGTGTGGTTATATAAAATAATTTGTGGATGCCAACAAGTTATTATTGTAGTATAGATGGTTGTATTTTTAAGATAAATGTCTAAGTTTATTGTTAATGTATTTTTAGGTTTGTTATTAATGTCTTTTTATTTATATATTATTGTTAGAGTAATTCTATGTTTACAAATTTTTTACAAACAATTTTTTACAAACATAACTTCTACAAATTAAATCATGCGTATGTATTCTCTCTCTTTTTTCTCTCTCTTGCTTGATTGGAGCATCTCACATGCCAAGTGTGTTTGTAAAAGTTAGTTTGTAAAATGTTTGTCAACCTAGCATTGCTCTGTTTGTTAATGTCATGTTATTTTTATTAGTAATATATTTTTATTAATTAAAAAATAAAAAAAATGATGTTCTGCGTTCTGGGTGGTTCTGCGTTCATAACTGCTTAAAACTGATAAAATGGTGAAAACTGATGTGGCGCTGAGATGGCGTTCTGGATGGTTCTGTATACTGTTACCATACCTGATATTATGCTCTTACCTATGATAAAACTTTTGGCTTTCGAATAAAATATATATCTTTACTTACACTTATATAAAAGAGTAATTTCTTTTTTTAAGTTTCACACTTTGAAATGACTATATTGCCTTTCTTCTTTATTTACTGATTTAAACATTTCCATCTAATATTCCTATAATAACCTTAATGAAATAATTTATAATATAGATCCCTCAACCTTTAAATAACCACACTACCCCATTTTACATCGATTAATTTTACATTCACCACCACACCACCACCGCCGCCTCCACCGCCCGTCGCTACCACCACTACCGTCGCCGCCGCCACACTACCGCTGCTACAACCATCGCTGCCACATCGGACGGGCATACGTCTACTATATACATACATACATATATATATATATATATATATAATCAAAATGTTAACTTAAAAATAAGTATCCAAAAGTACATTTAAAAGTTGTGCTAAAAATAAGTTACAATTAAAAAAATAAAAAAAATCACATGAGTAACCAAATTTTTTAAAAAATATATCATTTTAACTGTTAGGTCCAAGAACAAGTATACCAAAGTATAGCTTGTATTGATATTGTTGTGGAGGGGGGATGAATACAACTTTTCGAAATCTTAGAAATAGATTAAAACTTATTTTGTAAATCTTTTTAAACAATAAATAAACATAAACATAATATAAAGATTTAACAAAAGTATGTAAAGAAAGTAATAATGCAAGAACTTAAAGTAAGAACACAAGGAAGTAATTTTTCAAGTAATTCTTTTATTAGAAATAAATCTATACAAAAAATTACAGGGATGTTGCAGAACAAGATAGCCTATAGATATCTAAACATCCCAGTTGAATAACAAATTACAACCAAGTAAGTATTGTCTCTAATCTGATAAGTATAGCAGCCCAAGCTGTAAATACGAGAACAATAACTTGTGTGAAGATTAATTTCTCAGGTGTTCCACTCTTCTATGCTTCAATGGAATGGGTATTTATAGGCGAATACCCGACCTTCCCTTGATGTCCACTTTACACGTGTTGTTCTTCTATTGGCAGATCGTGAAGGCATCTTTGATAGTGACATTGTACTTTCAGGGACCACACCTGTCACCACTACTCCTTCTAGCCAATCAAAGTGTGGACAACGCATAGATAGTACGATCACTAACCCTGAGGTGACCTGTGATGTACCTCGTATAACTGTCATCCTTATCTTCATTCCCCAAGGTTGATTCTTCACTTGGTTGCAGACACAGATTGAGACATTTGTCAGATCCCAATCTGCCTAAGTATTCTTCCAAGCTGACTGTAAGGTCAAACTGTCTTCCACACACAGCTTGATCGTTTATCTTCGATCTTCATCTTCGACTTGATTGAATGCTATAACATGTTGATACAACTTGGCATGAATACAGACTCCCATAAGATATTCTAAGTTACATGGAAGTGTGATCTGAGGTAGATCGACGGACTTACTCTGATACAGCTCAGACTGACTTAGATCAGATTACAAGAACTCAAAAGATTTCACTAAGTGTTTCTTATCAGATTGTCATCACCAAATCTATACATTTCAATAGGACTCAACAATTAGCTACAAGTATATAACTATATATAAAAAGTAAGCATAAGCAGTAGTAGTAAGCAACATCCCCAAAAAGGGGTCGCCGGATAACTAGTAACAAAAGTGGGCGGCGATGAAAAGAAACACCAAACAAGGTGAGGACACATGCAAACCCCATAAAGGGTGAAGACATGAAAACCCCCAATCGATTCCGGCAATAAAAAGCCAAGAAAATCACAATAGAAGGCTCAAAATCGAAAACCCTCAATTAATTAAAAAGTTAGGTTTTCGACCATCAATGACGGTGAACCACACCCCTATAAAGAAAACGTCAACAGCACGCTCCAACGTATAAAATGATTGGCTCCATGGGGCTGATTTATATAACCGAAACCGCGTGCCAAATATTCCTAGAAAGTAAGGAGTGGAGAAACCGCGTACCGATAAAGAGCCGAAGTAGGAACCGAAAGAAAAGAACCGACCACACCCTTCACCCTAATGATTGAATCAACAAGTCGATTTGATAGTATGGTTAACATGCCACATATGAACACGGAATGTGTAGGTATAATAGGTATAACTTCTATATATAAACGAGTCACAAAATGATAGTGTTTTGTCTCATTTAATTCTTCGACTTAACAGCTTCAGTTTATCGAATGGGTGATGATCCATATACCATCAATTTTTAACTGTACACCACCAAAAATGCTTTAAGATGTTATACAGGACAACATCTTAATGCATATTAGGTGGTGTACGACTAAAAATTGGTGGTATACGAATCATTACCCTTATTGAATGTCTCAAACGTGACAAATTTTAAAATAGTCATTTAGAACTTTCAAAAGTACAATGATAAATGTGAGACAAATGTTAAAATATGCATATATTATATGGTGTTCACCTATATGTTATACCAATTAGTAAAAATATGGAGGGCAGAATAGTAAAACAACTATACAATAGGGAGCAAATAAGCAAATAGCAAATATACCTTCCCATTCGTGCCATAATCACGTGAGCTTATATAATCAATACAATAGGCCTCAGTTTCTCTCTCTATAAACAAAATTCTACCTTCATTCTCTCCATTAACAGCCACCATTTTCAGTCTCTCTCTCACTCCTTCATTCTCATTTTCTTCTTATGGTTTCTATATATATCTTCATATTTTTTTATTTATTATTTCTTTTTTGTAGTAAATGAGATACATTTAATGTTGGTTTTTTCCCGTTTGTTACTTCGATCATTTATTACTGAGAGTTAGAGAAAAGGAAGAGAGAGAAAACAAGGAGAGGAATGGGTGAGAGAGAAAAGGAAGAGAGAGAAAAAAGGAGAGAGAAAACATATGGAAAGAGGTAAAACACAGGAAAAAAACATCAAAATTATGGCAACCAAAATCGCAAAGGTGGTGGAACAGGATTTCAAGTTGTAAAAATTTTCGTAAACAACATTCCTGAGGGGTGTAGACCTTGGGATTTAGCTTCATCTCTTAATTAAAGGTTTTTGGGGAGATTGCAGGAGTGTATATTGCTAGGAAAAGGAGTAAAGAAGGCTTGAAGTTTGGTTTTGTAAGCTTTAAAGGGGTGAAAGATTGGAAGGCTTTGGAATTTCGATTGAAAAGCGTGAGAATGGGAAGACATACACTGGTGATCAATGTGGCAAGACATGCTTTTGAAAATGAGGAAGCCGGGATAGGAGTGGAAAAGGAAAACCCCTCTCATGAACGTTCCAAGCCTATAAGAACGAACATGAATGGAGTCCAGAAAAACATTTCTGTGAGAATGCCGTCTGGTGGAGCTTCTTATAGTGAGATTGTTAAAGGAAAAGATGGGACTGGTTCCAATGAAAGAGATTTTGGTCGACTCAAGCTTCAATGGCATGGTGAACTATCATGGGAGAGCGTTGGTGGTCAAATGTTCTGATTATCAGATTCTATCTTCCATCAGCAAGCTGGTGGGGGGTAATGGGGAAGAGGATGTGAAGCTTCAATACTTAGATGGCTTGAGTATGCTTATCATTTTCCCAAAAAAGGAAGATGTGAAGGAGTTCAGGAACAAACAGGAGCTATGGAGAACTTGGTTCTCTAAAGTCGAAGAATGGTCCGGTCAGTCATTGCCATTTGAAAGGTTGGCATGGGTTGGTATCGTTGGCGTACCTCTGCATCTTGCATCGGCCGATTTATTCAATAAGATTGGAGCAAGATTCGGTAAGGTTGTTCTTCCATCCGTAGCCTGCGAAGAAGATTCTAATAGGGCGGAGGTAGGAGTTGGTATTCTAGTGGGTAAAGGAATGGAGGTGAAAGAAGTCGTTTCGATATCGTGGAGGGACAAGAAATATTGGGTCTGGGTTATGGAAAGGACCCTTAACTGGTCCCCGGATTGCGTCGTTAAAAGTTGTCGTAGTCAATCGTTCACTGGGGATCGGAAAATTGTAATTCCGGCAAGCCACATATGTCGGAGGTGGGAAGTCCAGGAGTCGAGGAAATGGTGTAACATCCCGAACCTTTTTGATCTAATCGTTGACTTGTCGTTAGTTATCACTAGTTACCGTTAGCTAGTATGCGTCTTATATGTGTTTTACGTAATTAAATGACCAATATGTTAAGTGATAAGTGGGATATGTGCTAACGTGAGAAATATGACAATTAATAAAGTAAATATGTGTTTAATATGAAATTAATAGGATTAAAGTGTAAACGAAGGTTGCTATAGTCATTAGTCGAGTTTTAAGCAACAATTAAAGATAACGGAACGTGGAGGGACTTAAATGTCAAAGTGGGAAACTTGTTCCAGCAGCTATTAGGGCTTAAGCACGTCCTAAACACTCTCATAATCTGATTTTAGCCTCCAAGAAACTCTTCTCCAAAACCCTAAACACTTATCTCTCAATTCTTGCGATTTCGGGTCGATTCGGAGGCGTTTATCCATAGATTTCGAGCTAATCACCATCCGATCAGGTAATATTCTTTATAGTGATTCATTTATAATGTATTCCTAAGGGTTTTCTGGACTCAATTCGAATAATAGGGTTAAGGTTGAGTGGATGTCTTCTTTCAATCGTTTTCGTGTAATAAACGTCGTTTTCATGAATTAAATTGTTAATTAAACTAATTGGAGACATCAAGTTCCTAACTTGATGGATGAATTATGTTTTCATGATGTTTATGAGGCAATTCCAGGTAGTCAATTGGAAACCCACTAGTCATTTTGAATCTGGTAATCGAAAAGGATCGTTTTTGTGTAAACCGAACGGTCATTATGTAATTGTTGTTTTCCGGATTAATTGGCAGTATCAAGTCATCAATTGGACCATAAATAAAGTCAAGTTTAAGTGTATAAGTCGTAGGATTAGCCATTGTTGCGTTTGGAATCGTTTTGGGTTAGAAACCGAAAGATTTGGAAATTTCTGCAGGTGTCACGTCGTGACACTCCCATGTCACGCCGTGACATGGCCAGGATTTTGAATATGATGTTGGTCGTTCAGTTCTCACGCCGTGACACAAGGTGTGTCACGCCGTAATCGAGTTCTAGAAGTGGTTGGTTGGCTAGTGTCACGCCGTGACACAAAGTGTGTCACGCCGTGACCAATAGTGCGAGACGTTTTATGTTTTGATGGATGCATGGTCACGCCGTGACAAGGGTGTGTCACGCCGTGACCACTGCTTTGCCATGTTTATGTTTTAGTTTAGCTCGTTTATTGATTGTGCATTCGATATAGGTAGTCGGGAATACTTGGAAAGCTTGATAACTTTAGTTATCACTTGTTGTGCGCTACTACGAGGTAAGATACATGACTTTTCTCACATTGGAGGTACAACAAAGGATAGTTTTCAATAATGAACCTCTTAACTGGATTATCTTATGTGTGTTGGGATTCCGGGTTATGTGGGGGGTTATGTGGGTTATGTACGTACGATATAGTAGCTATGATAGTTGATAATGCTTATATCTGATGTAGATATATGTATAAGTTATGCGATGATTATAATGACGATGCCTATGATATGATTATGATATGAAAGTGATGATGATGTTGCTGATGCTATGCTTGATTATAATACGTGATAAGATATGTGTGAGACTTAAGTGTGATACATCTAATTCACTAGACACACGTAGGATTGTTATGACATGTACACGTTAGTGGGATTAAATGTTAGAGTTGATGTGGGATTAACTAGGTATTAAAGAAACCTAAACTAATGTGAAATATGTAAATGCTCGAGCTAAAAGACGTGGGAAGTGTTAAGCTTAACCCGTGCTTGTCTTTGGCAGGCTAGTGCGTTTATGTGGTCGCTTGAGTGGCTCCTTGCGACGTTAGTACGTGGGATTAGTACTTCCGGGTGGTCTGACTAACTGCCAATGTTAAAAGCATAACGGGATACTCATGGGATGGCTTTGTCTTTCCTTTACGATAATGATGATTTATATATATAAGAATATAATGATAAAACGAATAAGATGTGATGTAGTGTGAAATGTGAGAATATGAAGGGATGTAAGAATAAAGTAAGACATGTTTATGACGTATGATATGAATGATATATGTGAGACAAAATATGTGATGTAATTATGATATTAAGTGGGTTGTGTGTATTGTGTTGATATTCGAATGCTAATTAAAATGACGATGTTTTATGAAGTGTAAAATGAAGAATGTTTTATAAATTACGTGTATCTTACTTAGCTAATCTATTAGCTAACACTTGTTTCTTTGAAAATCGTTGTGCCTTTAGGGTAAAGCAGGATTGAAGTTAAGATGCTATTGTGAGATGGGTAGTTTGCTTGAAGACGCTTAGATACCCATGATGACATTATTGTTGATTTTATATCTTATGATTTATGACTCTTGTAATGTTGGAATTTATGTGTTGGATTTCTTATGTTGATGTGATGGTATTAGACAAGTAACACCAATTTCTATAAAGTTTAATTGCTTCCGCTATTGTTGACGCCGTTTGGCGAAAAAAGTTTTTGAAATCCATGTTTTTAAAAGTTGGGTGTTACAAGGGGTTAGCGTTGCCCCTGCCGATGGCGAAGAAGAAGTTTTGGCGATCCAAGACAAGAGAAAAAAGAGAAAGGCGCCGGCGACGAAGAAAAAAAGAAATGGATGACAACAAAGCTTTAGTGTTGTCGAAAAGTAGGGTTGCGTCATCTGAAAACCCTATCATCGGGGAAAATCAAACGGATGCGACTGTTTGGGGTTCCATTGTTAGTTTGTTCAACAAGAAACGGTTGACGGACCCAGTAGCAAAAGTCAACTACAAGCAAATGGAACAAGATATGGGTCGCGATAAGGGCGTTTGGGGGAAGTTTTAAAAAATAAAGTGACCAAAGGCGACAAAGTTGTGCCGAAGAGAAATCTGTTTTCGACGCCACCAATGACCACCACTAAAAAGATAATGGAGGACCGTTAGTTTACGAGCACTGTTATCACGTACTCAAAGATTTTTCAAAGTTTTGGGATGACCACGATGTCATGGGAAAACGGTCGGCCCCAACAATTAAATATGACAGACGATGAGTTGACCACAACACCGAACCTAACCCCGAACCCGGCTATAGACGCGTTATTCCGAGACGACCCCATTAGAAGAGGACCGGGTCGCAACGTTAGCCCGAAGACTGAAAGTTCATCGGATGCAACTTCCAGCCGATATTCGAACAACGAAACGCAACAGAAGCAAGACAAAATGGTCAAGATACAAGAGGATGCGTTACAACCAATTGAAGCCCTTCTCACATATCGAAAACTTTTAATGGAGGAGTTTGGGCATCTATTTTATGTAATGTTTTATTTTTATTTATGTAATGTTTCAATTTTATATAGAAAAAAATTATTTAATTTTGTATATAAATAATTGGAAATAAAAAACTATTTGAGAAAAGAGATAAGGAAAATGTATTGTCGGCAAAGGGTGTTCTTGGGGTACCGGGGAAAGAGGGTGAGGCGCGCTAATGTGACAGTGAATGGGAAGAGTATTCATTGTTGGGAAACGCCTAAAATGGGCCTAAATGCACCAACACCAATGCTATGCTATGAAGAAAAGTGGCAGAGAATGGATGGCATTCGGATGAGCAGTTCCAGACTTCCTGGACAGGCGCCAACCAAAATCATTTACAATTCACCGCAACTTGGGCAACACATCAACCAATGAGGCAATAATTTGGATTCGCCGTTAAGCAAGGACTAATGTTATAACAAATCTGTTGGATCACTATCTATTAGTAGGAATAGAAAATAGTTGACCCAGCCCATCAATAAACCTAGCCAAATGGTATTTTAAGATGACCTCTTTATCAACTGGTCTTTCAGTCCCCATTATGATTAAAGCATACAAAACAAATACAGTGCAACACATCAAAATTTCCAGCATACCAACTGAGGTACTTGTCTTGGCTTCAAAGATTTTAATGAAAGTAAAAGCATTCAACCAACAACTCCAATAGGTTCCACAATATGCTCAAACAAACTTCAAACAATACCCTAACCTAAACCAAGCAAGAGCTCCATAGTCCTACATAATAAAACATAAAAACTATTGCAGACTTGTAATTTCAAAGTACCCACTGTACGCCCATGAAACAAACAGATACAGTCTCAAGTTCTTGACCTGCGGACAGGAGACCGACTGCACAGAGATAAATAAATAAGTTGAGCACCACTGGCAAAAGAATCGGCCTACAATATATTGGAAACTCATAATATTACCTGCGGTATCTTCCATATGCAGGGCTCCTGGGCCTGTCATAAGACGGTCCAGTGTACTTATCATACACAGGGCTTCGAGCACGCCCATAATCAGGACTAGGTCGACCTCTCCTGTAAGGACTTGGTGACCTATAAGGACTATCACCTCGACGACCGTTATCTCTTCTAGGACTGATGGAACGAGATCCCCTCTCGCTGTCATCTCTTAAAGCATACTCCACGGACACCACCCTGTCCAGTATTTTACTGCAATACAGAAAAAAAAACAATTACATACCTCAACACTAAAAATAGCAATCTTGGAAAGAAAAACCAAGCTATACAACACAAACCTCATGTGTGTAGCTTCAAGAGCTCTTGTGGCCTCATCTTGTGTTTCAAACTGCACAAATGCAAAGTTGCGCCGGATACGAACATGGAGAACATTTCCATAAGGCTTAAAATGATCCTCAATATCATGAACCCTTGTGCGGATTGGATCAAAGTTAATTATGAACAAAGTTTTAGTTGGCCTCAGATTTGCCTGAGACTTGGAGCCATCACGATGTCGACCACGCTCACCCTGCCAGAAGCCATTTTAATGTCTCAAGTCTTTTGTTCAACTAATACTGCATGTCTACAGTCTGACATCTAAGTTCTCAGATATATTTGATTGATCAACATAAAATACATCAAGGATGTGCAATCACAATAAAAGATACCAAATAAAATGATACTGATTGGTAACCAACATACCCTAGCCCATTCCACAGAGAGCCTGCGCCTGTCATATCCAAAGGGAGTATTATCAAGAGCATGAATTGCATCTTCGGCGTCACGCTCGTCCTCAAAGTAAACAAAAGCAAATCCTGCAGGAACAAAAAAAGTTAAGGCAACTACAACTGGAACAAAAAAAGTTCAATCAAGATGGCACAAGTAGCATGCATCTCAATGAGGTTTCTCTTCCCACACTAACTAGATAAAAATACAAAACCTGCAACATAAGGATGTAGAAGCCTTGCAAGATCAAGTAAAGCATGATGATGGAACAATATAAGATTAAATCCATGTCTCAAAAGTCTGAAAGGACATTGCTAGGTATGCTTCAGCATTGTATTCAGAAATGGAAGACATGGCAGGATAGAACATGACCCCCTCAGCATAAGTGACAGAAGGCATGACATATACAGATCCCACCATGACATATCTTTTGAAATGGCAAGCAATGATGTAAGTGAATGCTATGATCGAGTGAATGAAATGTAGAAGAATTCCATCTGTGGGTAGAAGGAGGGCGGGCAGGCAGATAAGTTTCATATATTGCAATAGAAGGTGGAGAGCCAAGATAGAAGCTCTTATTCCCTTAAGAAGTTCCTGCGTCAAAATGAAAACTTAAATACGTAGGCCTCTTCTAGAAAGTTATTCTAATTTGGTGGTTTTCCATTACCCTATTTTACAAGAGAATATATTGTCAAACAAATACACTACAAAAGTAGATGTGCATCAGTTTTACTAAATCAATGTTTAATAGTTCACAGCCAAATATAGTCTAACAAAAAATTGTAACCAGGTCATTTTATAAAGGACCTACATTAAGAATAGCCATGTAGCCAGATAACAACAGTGAGACCAACGAAAAATATAGAAATAAAAACAGACCCAATTGTCTTCAACACCTGGACAAACTTGACGGGACTTTCAAATGACATATAAAGCAAACAAACCCAGAAATACTAGAGACATAAACAATTCCCATTTATCTCCAGATGGGCGGATCACCATTATACGCCACCAGTTTAATTTCAAACAGACGAACAAACCTTGTCAGTTGTCAATATAACCGCCACACCAGGACTTAAACCTAAGAGGCTAACAATGAAAAATATCCAATACCGCTTAATGCCAAATATCAGCTAGTATGTTTCAAATCATTAAGAAAAATTCATCTTATATTAACATAAGATAAGATGGACAAAATGCTGTTCCATCATCTAAAACAATCCACATAAAATACAACAACAAAAAAGCCCATGTTGCATCTGAAATCTGCGTAAAGAAAATCTGATGTTGCTAAGTCCTTGCTCACATTCTCTTTCTCTAAAATCCTTCGTATCGGCTCAAGATAACATGAGTAACAGATTTTACAATCCGAAAACAAAGCCTCCCAGATCAAAAACCTACATTCTCTTTCCCAATTCTCTATAAATTAAACTTGTAAACTTTCATGTCAACACTCTTCTACAGGTTATAGCTATTCAAATGCGGGTTATATAAACAGCTTACACACACACACACACACATATATATATAAACAAATAATCAAATTAAAAATTAAATAAAAATATACCAGATTTGATATCAACACGATCAACCCTTCCATATCTGCCAAACAACTTCTCCAAATCCGATTGACGTGTCTCGTATTCGAAATTTCCAACGAAAACTGGCTTCATCTTCTGTCTGTTCACAAAAATTAGGGTTTCATATATTGATTAGTTATTAATTATTAATTAACAAGGACATACATCTGATTAATAATAATTACTAAATTAATTGGAAAAAAACAATAATTATTAATAGTAGAATTATTAGAATTAGAATCAATATAAAAAATGAATAAATTAGGGTTTGGAAAATTAAAAAAATTGGGGATTTACCTTTTTTCCTTTTTAGGGCTTCGAGAGAGAGAACGAAAAAATGTTGGCTTAAAATTAGGGGTAGGGTGATTTTATAATGAGAAAAATGGATTTGTGTTTAAACCACGTGGAATGCATCATGTCCGTTGATTTAGTGGGCTTTCTTGATGGTTTATCAATGGGCTTAATCTCTAGTGGGCCAATTAATGCATGTTTGGACTTTGGAGATTAGCTTTTAAGTTTCAAATCGGTCTTTTAAACAAAATTTCTTCTTAAAAGTATAGGCTTATATGGATTAATGGATATAGTATTGACTATTGAGAAAGAAAATCTTACCCTAGAAAAGTTCTTAAAAACACTTAAAAGTCTTTTAAATAAAAGCTTTCAAAAAGAGGGTCTGAAAAAAAAAAACTTCACCTTCTAGCCCCAAGCTCAAGCTTCAGCTACAACCCCAGCTAGAGGAGAAAGTGATGATGGGGGGTGTTGTAGAAAATAGTGAACCAACACTGGCACTACCAAACCCAAGGTTAGAGCCATGACCATCTCTGGGTGGTAACCTAGACTCATCACCAATGACAAGAGTGGTGCTTATAGGGTTTTGGGTAGATTTAGAACTTGGATTTGGGTATTTTTCGCTTGAGATTCGATTGTCACCGGAAACTTCAATAGTATCTGGGTTGATCACCGGAGAATCAACAAGGCGTGATAGAGTGGTAATGGCAGTCTACCATTTCTCATTATGTTTCACAAGTAACTCATCTGGTATGCTAGCATGCTTCGTACCATTTTCAGTGAATACGGGAGGAATGAAACGTAGTTTACCTCTTTTCAGAATATTTGACCGGTCTTTAAAAATTGCAGCATAGGTTCTAGGAGTATCCGAACCAGAAGTAGCACCATCCGAATCAAATTTGGTACACGTCGAGCCACTTTTAAGAGCTGTGATCCTGACCCCAGCTAAGTCGGGACCCATACTACTTTTTTCAACCCCCGAACCACCATCAGCCTCCCCTTTTTCCGGCAATGGTGGTGTGCGGATAATGTTCTCATTGGATTCAAGGTTTTTAGCCAAAGAATCATCAATAAACTCATCATTCGAACTTTTGGAATCATCACTTTCGTCCCCCAACTTCAAACTACCGACTGCAATAGAGGTGTTTGGCTGGGGAGTCTTAGTTGTCTCACTCCCTACAACCTTATGTCCGGCATAGGCCACCGGGGTGGCCGGAGGTGGTTGAATTACAGAAAGAGGCGGCTCAAAGGTAAAAACGATTTTAATTCCCTTTGTATCTATTTTCTAGGCTGAATCTGACTTCGTGGATCCCACCCCATTTTTAGTCGCTGCCAAAGGAACCCCCTCCTCGTCGTCGACCAACCCAAGTGTGGTGGTTGACGGCAGCAAAGTGGCGGCAGTAGGTTTATTCAACGGTTTTTGCTTGGATAAAGGTGGGAAATTAACATATAATAGTTTAATGCATATTGTATAACTATATAAAACATGTTATTGTTGTGTATGGTTAATTATTGTTGTAAAGATATCACTAACAGTCTACCTTATCTAGCTTTATGCTTACTTTAACAATCAAAGTTTATGATCGTCAAAACCAAACGTTTTGAAAGTCATTTTATTTTCACACCTGCATAAATCCTCTTTACACTAGTCAAATTATGACAATCATTCTCCATTGCAAATGCTTGAGGGATTTTTAGTTGAATTAGATGCAGTGTAATCATGAAGTCTTGATTGGTCTTGTAAGTTGATTATATCTGTATTATTTTATAAAAATTCCATGCCTTTTTATTTTTATAATATTTTTACCTAATATCCCTTAAAATATTTTCACATAAAAAATACCCCTTAAAATATTTTCACCTACACTATCCCCTTAAAAAAAGGGTAAAGTTGGATACCATGTCGACAGAACCACAATGGATCCCCATCACGATCTCCCCGTAAGGTTTTTGATGCTGGTGAAATACCTTCACATGTGAAATACCCACATGATTTGAGCATCTTTAAGGATCGAACCCGCATCTTTTAACTTTACATGTGGGCCCAAGCTGCATTGATAACGGATATCACTCCATCCCATTAACATTAATTATCTTTACATCAATTACCTAAACTACTCGCCGCCTCCACCATCACAACCAGTCGCCGCCGCCACCACCAGTCATTGCCGTCACAACCATACCACCGCCTCCACCACCGTCGCCACATTACGCGGGTACCCTCTAGTATCACTAATACCTAAAATGTTAAAGTAATTACAGCTAAACATGCCTATTTTTAATTTTCACATCTTTTTCATGCATTTAAAAAAAAAAATCAATTTTGTCTTGTTTCCTTCAAATTTGTAGATGTGTGCAACATCTTATTACTTGTAAATGAAGAAACTTTAAAATAACAATAATATTTTTCACACCTATAATCATTATAAATATATATGTTTATGCTACAATAGTTCACAAAGTTAACTCTATTACACTAAAAAATATAAAAGCTATTTAGTGACTTTATTTCTTTATGCATTTTTTTGTGTAAGAAAAATATGTATAATTAGAGAGAAGTTCATATATGTCATTGTTAAGCTTTAAAATACGAAGTATCTCTTAATTTCAAAATATCTTATATGTCATTTACAAACTCAAAATATCTAATGTTCAAATAATTAATGACACTTTTACAATAAGAATAAAAAGAATACTTAAACTCCACAGCATAAATTTGATGCATTTGCATAGTGCGTTGTTATTACCACCAGGCGTGGAAATAAAGTCGCCCTCATTGCTAAAAAATCATCCCAATTGATGGGTGGAGTCGCCCCAATTGAGAGGTGACAATAGGACCCCCTTTGCATATCAAACAAACAAGCGTATTATTGGAATTGACTACTCTCGGTATTGAAAATCATGATATTTTTGAATTGTTCATTTTCTTAACAAATTAAGATGCGTGAGGGATGCTGAACAAGATATCCATGCGGGCGGAGCCCTCCAACCCCAAATGATGCAGAAGGGTATAATGACGTTGATTCCCATTCTACCTCGATCTGTCATGCCGAATATATTCCTTTGCCAACCATACCAGCAGTTGCTCTAAGATCATTCGTAACAGTTCAACCTTTTCACCTACACTTTTTCCTGCCACATCAGCATCACCTTCTTACCTCTTTCACCTTCTCAATTTCCCCTTAACCATTCACCTACCCTTTAGACCCCACATTTATTTAATACACAATATATTTATATATTTAAACTAAAAATAACATATTTCATTAATATAAAATAAA
>JAOXNX010000019.1:27068266-27083605 GCA_028566075.1 Solidago caesia
CTTTAGGAGCGACCGTCGCTCCTAAAGGGGGGTGGTCGGGTTACCTATTATTCCATGGTCGGGGTACTTGGCCCGTTGAATTAATGTATATCCTGGTCCGTATTCTAAGTTAGTAAATCTAAAGTGAATTTTCAAACTAAAAAGCAGTCAAACAAGCTAAAAGCGTTGAATTTGAAACCGTTTGTGGTGACAGTATGAATATGTAAGAATTCTCATTAGACTTCCTAAATAAACAAAGAATTGTATGGTTATAAGTAATTAAATAGAGTGGTGATAATAGTACCATAAAGATTAATAAATTTACCACAAAATACAAACTATATAGCATATTGTACATGTATTTAATACACAATCGTAGTAAATCCATCGATATTTGTGGTTTAAGGTCCAAACATATATATACCAAAAAACATTTTCTGAAGGCTTAAACCTACCTGTTGTTTAATAGTCGAAGGATTCTTTTGCAATTTTTCCTGAAAATCTGAAAGTCACAAAAAAGCAACAGTTTAAAATAAATTCAAGAAGGGAATTGAATAAAACCAACCCCAAAGAAATCGCCAGCAATAAATACTCATAATAATAATAATAAAAAATCAGTAGAAAGCTTTTTGAAATTGAAATCAAAATAAATGAAATGACACCTTTTGATTTTGGAAAATTCTCAGAAGAATCTTCTTAAGAATTTTTACTTTTTTTTTTTTGTTTTTTTACTTATTAATAGCATATTTATTTATTATATTATACATATATATAAGTATATAAGTATACATTGCTTTGTTTCGAAGCCATTATCTTTCTTCACTATCTCTGCTTTCAAAGGTAACTCACTAACTCACTTTGTGTCTTTCATATTCATCTCATAAAAGGTTTGTTCCACATTATTCTTTAGATTTTGGTAATCATACATAGCCCAGCATGTACATGGACGTCTGATAATTATGTTTAACTGCGGTTATTTTTACATTATGTGCAACATTTTACTAGTCCCTAGGATATGGTTACCAAAATCCTTATGTTTTTCCCCCCCTTAATTAGTAGTAATTGCTTTTCCTTTGTTTTTGTGTGCGTGTTGGTTTTAAGTTTTAAAATGTTATTTTTCAAGATTTTGTAAAAGTTGAAGAATTTATGTATCAAAGCTTAAGTTAGTAAGTTGGGTTTGTTTAGAACTTAAATTGCCTTAATGACTAAATGTCTTAATACAGTAAGTCGTCGGGTATGTTTGTTTGGAACCTAATCTATAAAGAATGTCTTTAACTCAAAAAATCACAAAAGCTTTTTAATATGTTTTTTTTATTCAGCACATGAAACAAACAATACTGCAAGGTTGTAGAACTCGTGGATCGGGATCGGATCGGCGAGGTGGGGAGACGGGATATTTTGAAAAATCGGGGAGATATCGGATTGGGAAATTTATATATAAAAATAATAATTTATGAAATTATATGTAATAGAATATTAAAAATATCTACGGCAAATTTGGGCTCAGCGGCATGCCTCCTCATATACCCAACTCCAATTATAGAGGAAACCCATTCTGGAAAACCCTGTCTCCATTCTTAAGAGCATTTTGCTCACTCTAAGATTTGAACCCAAGACCTCAAGGTCTCAAGTCTCCCAAATACCAATCCATCTATCCGGTTAACACTTAATGAATAAAAAACAAACAGGCCGATTATGGGACTTAATTTTCTTGATTTTATTTGTTTTCAAAATCAGAGGACTGTGGGTAACATAAAATATAAACAAAATTCAGTTATAAACAGTGATTTATTGCATGCAGAAGTTAAGCTCCAAGATTAATTGGTATTTGATTAAACACTGTTCATGCAGCCTGTTTTGCGAGTAGTAGATTGTTTGTTTATTGATTATAGGGTTAAGTGTTTGGAAATGTATTCAACTATAGCCTGAAATCGATGTTATGTATCCAGCTTTAAATGTTATTGTGTGTATCCGACTTTCACATACTGATATTTGTATTGTACGTATGCAGTGGTAATGTGGTATTGTTGTTAATGTAACAACTTCTATGGATGTGTCGTCAACAAAAAGTTCTAGCAGATATATACATTAGTAATATTTGAAAGTTGGATACACATAAGAGAAGCAATCTATGTTGGATACATACAATAGACTTTTGACCATATTGCATAATCACTTTTAAAATGAAATGCAAAAAAAAACCACTCACGGGGTTTTTATATTTTTTTAAGATTATGAATTTGCGTAATTTTACGGCTATAGAATTTGATTAATTTCTGTGTAGGTTTGATTCTGAATTGAGGATACAAGTGTCAGGTTCAGGAATATGATGGATGAGAAACCGTTCCCTGCTTGGTCAAGGTCCGTGGATCAATGCTTGAAAGAGTATAATGTGAAGCTCGAAAAGGGTTTATCTTCATACGATGTAGAGAAGCAACGGGAAGTTCATGGTTGGAATGAGCTTCAAAAGGAAAAGGGAAAACCGTTATGGCAGCTTGTCATGGAACAATTTGATGATACGCTTGTGAAAATCCTTCTAGTTGCAGCCTTTATTTCATTCGTTCTAGCATACTTTGAGCAAAATGAAAGTAAAAAATCTGGATTTGAAGCCTACGTTGAACCAGTTGTGATTGTTTCGATCCTGGTATTAAATGCAATTGTGGGTGTTTGGCAAGAAAGTAATGCCGAAAAGGCCCTTGAAGCTTTAAAAGATATGCAATGTGAATCATGTAAGACTATGAGAGACGGGTACTTCGTTCCAGATTTACCTGCTAGAGAACTTGTACCAGGAGATATTGTGGAGTTGCGTGTAGGTGATAAAGTCCCAGCAGACATGCGCATTGCAGTTTTAAAAACATCAACTTTAAGAGTTGAACAAAGCTCTTTAACAGGCGAATCTGTTCCTGTTTTGAAAGGAACCCAGCCCGTGTTACTAAATGATTGTGATTTGCAGTCCAAAGAAAATATGGTTTTTGCTGGGACCACGATTGTCAATGGGAATTGTTTATGCATAGTTGTGAATACTGGGATGGATTCAGAAATAGGGCAAATACAGAAACAAATACACGAAGCATCCTTGGAAGAATCCGATACTCCCTTAAAGAAAAAGCTTGATGAGTTTGGAAATAATTTGACAACTGTAATTGGTGGCGTTTGTCTTGCTGTGTGGGTTATCAACTACAAGTATTTCTTGAAATGGGAAACAGTGAACGGATGGCCTACAAATGTTCAGTTTTCATTTGAAAAGTGCACGTATTATTTCAAAATAGCTGTTGCACTAGCAGTAGCAGCGATTCCTGAAGGTCTTCCAGCAGTGATTACAACTTGTTTAGCTCTTGGTACAAGGAAAATGGCACAGAAGAATGCAATCATGAGGAAACTTGCTAGTGTGGAGACGTTAGGATGCACGACTGTGATTTGTTCAGATAAAACAGGAACATTGACTACCAATCAGATGTCCGTGACAGAGATTTTCACGTTTGGGGGGAAAACAACGGCTCCTAGGATGTTTCATGTGGAGGGGACAACTTATGATCCTAAAGATGGTGGTATTATTGATTGGGATTGTTTTAATATGGACGCTAATTTGCAAGCCGTGGCTGAAATTTGTGCTGTTTGTAATGATGCTGGAATACATTCTGATGGTCGTGTTTTCAGAGTTACGGGTTTGCCTACGGAAGCTGCTTTGAAGGTGTTGGTAGAGAAGATGGGGGTACCAGATGTCAAAGCGAAGAATAAAATCCGTGACTCGCAGATTATGGCAAATTATCTGATTGATAACAACAGTGTTAAATTAGGCAAGTTGGAAATTTTGCTATATGTTTACTAATTGCTAACAAATCTATTGTTGATGAATGTTCTTCTAATAGTTCGGTGCTTGTTTTATGGTGTGTAGGATGTTGTGAATGGTGGACAAAAAGATCAAACAGGGTTGGCACTTTGGAGTTTGACCGCATCCGCAAGTCCATGAGTGTTATTGTTGGTGAGCCAACAGGACAGAATCGATTGCTTGTCAAGGTAACGCCTCTCATATTTGTTATATGTTGGACTAGAGGTGCCAAAATGAGGTGCGTTGGATAACGGGTCAAAACAAGAAAAGAAAAAAAAAAGGAAAGAAATTTGTACTGCTGCAGGGTTGGATAACACTTTTTGTAAGATATTCTTGATTTTTTTCTTATATAGTAAGTATGGTAAGTATGATTATAAATTATTTTGTTTCAATAAATAATCTAACTTTTTTGAATAAAATGGATTTAGTAGGTTTTCTGTATTAAAAAAAAAAACAAACACTTTGAGCGTCTTGCAACCTGCTTCACCTGTTCAACCCATGTTACTTGTTACCTTTTACGCTATTTTGTCTTTGACCCATGAGAGATAAAACATAACCCGCATTGATCCATTCATTGAAATTTCTACTTGTATCCTGACTTGTGAAGATTTGATATTGGTTACTCATCTCAGGGTGCGCTCGAGAGTCTACTAGAACGTAGTTCACATGTTCAACTTGCGGATGGGTGTGTGGTTCCAATGGACGAACCTTGTAGACAACTATTGCTTTCAAAACATGTGGAAATGAGTTCAAGAGGGTTACGGTGTTTAGGTTTGGCTTATAAAGACGATCTCTGTGAGCTTTCAGATTATAATGGTGAACATCATCCCAGCCACAAGAAACTGCTGGATCCCACTTGCTACCATTCTATTGAAACTGACCTTATCTTTGTTGGAGTTGTTGGTCTTAGGGTAAATCTTAATCATTATCTAAAGTTGATATTATGCATCGATGTTCGTATATGCAAATGACCTTTTATGAATTTACAGGATCCTCCTCGTGATGAAGTGAAGTCTGCGATTGAAGAATGCCATGGAGCTGGAATTAAAGTGATGGTGATAACAGGAGACTATAAGTCAACAGCTGAAGCCATTTGTAAGGAAATTGGATTGCTTTGTGAAGGAGAGGATCTGAGAGGTAAAAGTTTTACAGGTAAAGAATTTATGGGGTTGTCTTCATTACAACAAATGGACATTTTGGCAAAACCTGGGGGAAAAGTGTTCTCTCGTGCTGAACCAAGGCACAAGCAAGAGATAGTGAGGATGCTCAAGGATATGGGTGATGTCGTTGCAATGACTGGAGATGGTGTCAATGATGCCCCTGCTTTGAAACTTGCGGATATAGGAATTGCTATGGGCATTACCGGAACAGAGGTACTTCTATTTTCATAACTTTGTAACTTGAAAATATACATAAAGAAGTGTTGAACGGTGGTCATAGTTCTGTTTTCACCCATAAAAGAAATAATTAACTTTCATAAATCTTTTTGATGTAAAAGGTAATGTGACATGGTTACCCAGTCAAAATGACATGACAGGCAACATGCCTGTAACTTTGACCTTGCTGTTGATTTCTGCGTGGCATTAATGTGATGCCTGAACACAGGTTAACTTTATAAAAAAAAAAAAAAAAAAGAGAGTACCTTTTACATAAATGAAAACTTTATGAAAGTTCGAGCATAATTTGTGAAAGTACCTGAAGTTGATTACCCAAACTACCATATCTGTAACCTTTCTAATGATATTCGCCCTTCAAAAAAGTTACATGTTGGCTGATTTTAAGATTTTTCTTGATTAACCAGGTTGCTAAAGAGGCTTCAGATATGGTTTTAGCTGATGATAACTTTAGTACCATTGTTTCTGCTGTTGGCGAGGGTCGATCAATTTATAACAACATGAAAGCTTTTATCAGGTATTAATTATCTTGTTTCGATGTTTTCTTGTACCATTTTTTGTCTTTCATCTGACATTATTTTTGTTAACTTTTAGATACATGATATCATCGAATGTCGGAGAGGTTATATCTATATTCTTAACTGCTGCACTCGGGATACCTGAAGTCTTGATACCTGTGCAACTTCTATGGGTTAATTTAGTCACTGATGGTCCACCAGCTACTGCTCTTGGTTTTAACCCTGCTGATGTTGATATAATGAGGAAACCACCTCGTAAAAGTAGCGACCCTCTTATAGATTCATGGGTTCTGTTTCGGTACTTGGTCAGTTTCTCTTCTTTCTGATCTTATAACAAAAGCATATGCTTTGCGAATAAACAGTAGAGGTGGTGTGAATGGGTGGGTCGGACAGGTTGGGTAAACAGGTCAAAACGGGTTGAGCTGACTTGATTGATTTTTGTTCTTAAATTTAAATTTTTTTATAGATAGTTATCGTATCAAATATGATTACAGATTCATATGTTTATAAATAATTAATTAAATCTTGAATTAAATTATTTTAGGAGGCTTTATGCTTAGAGCATACACTTTGGGGATAATTTTTATAGATAGTTATCGTATCAAATATGATTACAGTTCAACCTATTTGTCTCTTTTCCTTTAAGCTAATATTTTAACCTGAACTATTTGACCCATTAAAGATAAAAGGTAACCAAAAGTTGACCCAATCAACAAGTAAATGGGTCAAACTTGCTACCTTCAACAAACCCTATATCTTAAAACTTTACCTTACGTTATTCGTCAGGTAATTGGCTGTTATGTGGGCATAGCAACTGTTGGTGTCTTCATTTTATGGTACACACAACCGTCCTTCATGGGTATCGATCTAGTAGGAGATGGGCATACACTTGTTTCAGTCTCTCAGCTCAGAAACTGGGGAGAGTGCTCTTCTTGGCCTGATTTCTCAGTGACACCATTTTCAGTAGCCGGCAACCGAGTAATCAATTTCTCAGATCCATGTGACTATTTCACCACTGGAAAAGTTAAAGCAATGACTTTGTCACTCTCCGTATTGGTGGCTATTGAAATGTTTAATTCCCTAAATGCCCTTTCTGAAAATAGCAGTTTGTTAACAATGCCACCTTGGAGGAACCCGTACCTTCTTGTTGCCATGGCTGTTTCTTTTGGGCTTCACTGTCTGATTCTTTATGTTCCTTTCCTATCAGATGTGTTTGGTATCGTTCCACTGGGTTTGAGTGAATGGGTTTTGGTTATCTTGGTTTCAGCACCTGTGATCCTTATTGATGAACTGCTGAAAATTTTGGCAAGAAGCAGAAAGTGGACGACAAAAGTAAAGACAGCGTAGTTTAAAAGCACACACTAGATATGTATTTTAGTACTCTTTGTTTAGTCAATAGATTGTACCCCTAGCATTTCACTCTGTTGTTTGTTTCTTTCTGATAGAGCGTAAAGCTAATGTGAAGTTGGATCCGGTTTGTACAGTTTTGAAGCACAATAATGGAAAAATGTTTATGATCATACTGAAGGGACTGCTTGTGTTTTTAGGTGCTAAGTTTGAAACTTGAAAAGTAGTTTTGAATGTTTAGAGGTAGACTATGTAATTTAATTGCATAAACATTAAGAACTACCAAATCTACATTGTTTTGTGTAAATGTTCTATTCTGTCTAATGCTACATTACTGAAATTATATGAAATAGATGGTGAAGTAAATCATAGGAGTACAATGGTACACAGATACCATAAGGAGGTCTAGTGGTCAGTTATCTTGGTATTTTTACAAGAGGTCTCAGGTTTCAATTTACTAGGTAAATATCTTAGGGGTGACCAAGGAAAAGTTCAAAAACGGTGATGGGGATACACTGATTTTACTGCACATATGAGTGTTTTCCCCAGATAACCTAAACAAAGAGAAAACTCATTGTCTAATGGTAAACCATACACACAAAAAGTGGGGTGGGGGTGGGGTTGGGGGGGAGGTAAATGGGTGGGAACACTCTGGTCCAATATACCGTCTTGGTACCCAGAGCGCATACCGCATAAAAACTCATGCCTGGTAAGTCACTATCCTCACACATGAATCACAAGATATAGTTTCTCCACTTGCCTTTGCAAGTTTCGAACCTGTGACTTGCAGCCTTCATCTGTGGACCCATGTAGTCACATGATGACGGTACCACTCCATCTATTGATGGATTGGTAATGGTAAACCATACAATCTAATAGGGAATGCCGTTATTCCCTTTCTCTTTCAACCATGCACATGACACACAAAGCAACGAATACAGCGACAAATTTGGCATATTTTCTATATACATATACTCAAAATTTATAAAGATCCAGGTAAAGCAACAAATAAACAAGTTTATTATGTCTAAAACTCTGAAAACCCTCTTAATAATAATTGTTCTGTCAGTCACCTGTTTGGTAAGTGAATAACAAGAGGAATAACGTCTTAAGGAAAAGAAAACAGTATAGAACCTCGCAAGTATTATGTCAAACGGAATCTAACATTTTACGCAAGTGCCGGCCAATGTTTTGACTTCTTCAACGTAGTCAGAGTCTACCACATTTTCGGATTGGGAGTCTCTTGTTGTTTTTATCTATAGGAGCACCGTACCATAAGAGTAAGTCTTGGTAGATCAAGCTCGTATCTTTGACCATATAAGCATTAGCACTTGGCTAATAGAAGCTCAAAGGGCGTTGATTATTGTAACAGAATCTCTGAATCTGCTCAGCTCAGCTTCAATTTTCAAGTGAAGAATGACTACATTTGAATACTTCATTTTGCTTTGGACCTTCGATGGAAAAATAATACAATAGAGAATGGTAGATTGATTTCCCTAACTCAGCCTAAGCATTCCAAAATAGCTGCATCATCATGATGCTCCTTCATCTTTGAAGAAACTTCGTTTAGTATCCAATAAATTTCATTGGATCTCGGATGTGATCTATCGTCCACAATGAACTTATAGACTTGACTTCCTTCTTCAATGAAGCTATACGCGGCCGCCTTTATGATTTGAGAACCCTTCATCATCTTCCTTAGCTTTGCAACTCCATCCCACCGCCCTGTATTTGCATATATATTGGATAAAATTACATAATTTCCCGGGTTCCATGGCTCTAGCTTGTAAAGATGTTTGGCTGCTATCTCAGCCAGCTCAACATTGTTATAGAAACTGCATGCGCCTAACAAAGTTCCCCAAACCACCGAGTCTGGTTTCACTGGCATAGTTTGTATAAGATTGTAGGCTTCTGGTAGATCTCCAGCACGACCATAAAGATCAACCATGCATCCATAGTGTTCAAGTTTAGGAGTGACTGAGAAGTCTTTTTCCATTGATTTGAAGAGTTCTCTGCCTTTCTTCACCATTCCTCCATGAGTGCATGCAAGTATTGCTCCCACAAATGAGACATCATCTGGTAGAATACCCTCTCCCTATATCAGCTAAGAAAATTATTCATCTTTTTTTTTTGAACAACTAGAAAATTATTCATCTGAGGAGCAATACTTGGCATAATTAAAGGGCAATTTGCATGAAAAGTTACAGAATTATGGTCACATTTCTATCTGCGAACAAAGTGTTTGTTTTTTCCTTCTTTTTTTTAAAAGAGCATGGAACAAAGAGTGTTTAAACCTGCAAATAGGATCGAACTTTCAAAATACGTTTATCTAGGGGCTTGGGTAGTCTTGTAAGTTGACCGGTTTTCAGGAATCATATTAAGAAAAAGTTAACATGGTCAAAGTTACTGACACACTGGCTGCCACACACACTTATGGCTTTATAATTGGGTTTGAATCCTCTAAATTGAAATTCTTGATAGTTTGAAAGCCAACCTATCAAAAACTTGAAAGTTCAAGCCTTTTTTGCGGGTGCAAATAAGGTCTGTTCTCGCAAAGAGAAATCCGACTAAACTTCATTACCTTTTTATGCAATCATGCAAATCTTATTCTATAGTATTATGTCTTATCTTAACAATGCGTTGCAATATCATTCCTCTATCTATTAGCTAGTTAACCAAGTTATTTGTTATAATATCAAACCAAACAAGTCATGTTTTAAGCACTCGATAGCGTTATTGAGAAAGAAACGATACCAGCATTTGGTGGAAAAGCTGAAGTGCTTCATTAGATTTTCCATGGACAGCCAAACCCATGATCATAGTATTCCAAGAACACAAGTTCCTTCTTGCACCAATTTTTTCAAATATTGACAAAGCCTTATCAATCCTACCACATCTTGCATACATTTCCAATAACGCATTACACACAAACATATTCTTAAGATACCCTCGTGCCCTCGCATACCTTTCAATCCTTTGTCCAACCTCCAGAGCTCCAAGGCTCGCACAAGCCGGAAGAGCACTAGCTATAGTCACCTCATTCGGCTGTACATTTTTCATTTTCTCCATTTCCAAAAACAACTTAAGAGAATCCCCGTACTTCCCATTCTGCGAATATCCAGATATCATAGCAGTCCAAGAAACCACATTCTTAACCGGCATTATATCAAACAAATTCATAGCTCCTTCCATATTCCCATTCCTCGCATACCCTGCAATCAAAGAATTCCAAGTGGGCACGTCCCGGATCACCATTTTGTCAAACACTTTTCGCGCAAAACATACCAACCCCAGTTTGGCATACATATCAACTAACGCAGTAGACGCATAAAGATCAAACTCGTAACCGGATTTAACCAAATGGGCGTGGAGGACGACACCATGTGGGAGGGATTTAAGTTTGGCGGAAGCGGCAAAAAGAGAAGTGAAAGAATGTTGGTTTGGGGAACAAGCATTGATGCGCATTTGGGAATAGAGTGTGAAACAAGTATGAAATGGGCCATGTGAAGAGAATGCTTGAATAAGTTTGTTGTAAAGGAAGATATTTGGTTGAGGAATAAGGTCGAACAGTTTGTGGGCGTATGGAATGTTGGGGATTTCGAGTAGTTTTGTGATTAGGAATTTGTTGAAATCAATGCCATTCCGGAGTGTGTGTGCATGGATTTGTTTCAGTTGGTTCATACCACAAATATTTGCCTTTTGATTTTTTATAATAATAAATAATAAATAATAAATAATATGTGTGTGTATTAATAATAAATAAGCAAACCATATATGTGTTTTGTTTTTGTAAACAAAAAACTAGAGTAATAAATTTAAGGCCCTGCTAAATACAGCCCTAAGGCCCCTAAGGGCTGTAGTTAAGTTGCATAAAATAGTTGTACACTTACCATAAAATTCAGGGATGAGCTTTTGATATGAAATGTACAATTATTTTATGCACGTTAACTACAGCCCTTAGGCTATATTTAGCATTTTCCTAAATTTAAAGTGAAAATAAATTAAGAGATTATTTTTCCTCGATGAGATACAACAACATAACATATGTTTTTAAAAATCATATACGAAAATTACAAAAATCCAAGTTTAGTTTTGCCCACTCGAACATATACACATATTATATTATAAGTTGCAAGAACTCATTTCTCAAATGTTTTTAAAACTCACCAAATTCAATCTATGTCAATTTTATATGAATCACTATTTCTTTTTGAAAGTAAAAGTTAATTAATTAACATGTCTCTGGGCAAGGGAAGAGTCTTTATGTAATTATAGTAACTAGAATAGCACCAACACAATATGCGAGTATAACATATTGCCGCTTTTTGAAAAATTTAAAAATTAAAACTCATCTCAAATGCTTTAAAATATAATAAAAACTTAGATTTTTACTAATTTGAAATTGAAAGGATCAGAATCGCATTTCTCAGCTAATCATTTCATTTTAAAAAATAAAGAAACATGGTTTTCTACTTTTCTTTTCCATTCCATTCGGTCACTGGTTAATAATTTTAGAAAAATGATAAAGATAACCATGCGGGTTATACTTAACACATTACTACATGCAAGACCGGCCCAATAATATAGTTGGGCTAAGCCTACTTTGAGCCCCTAAAAGTCAAAGGCTCCCATATTTTACATAATGGGCTTAATGTTTTGTATATTTGAGCTTAATGTTTTGTATATTTTACCAAATAAGACTTCCAGCCTTCCTTTTAAAAAATCCCTAATTGACACTCGACAGAAACCTCACACAGCTCTCAGGCAGAAGGCAGCACAAGCGCAAGTACCCCCTTTTTTTTTTCTTTGTTTACTTTACTTTGTAAGCTAATAAACTAGGCCCCCAAAATTGAACTCGCTTAGGGCCACCAAAAAGTTTGGGCCGGCACTGACTACATAAATCAATAATTTACACATTAAACATAACCACCTCCTATATTTATTAATTGAGATCCAAAGTATCTAACTACTTTATAAATCATATGGCCTATATCTTAAAATTTGAAAATTTTAAGAACTTTTATATAAGGTAATTAATTAATACTCAATAAATGATAGATTATTTCTAATACATATGACCTATGTTTAAATTTCTAGCATGTTTGAAGATTGTAATAACTTTTATTTTATTTTTTTTACTATTCATCAAAATTTAATTCAAATGGTTTGGTTTTGGTAAGGTTAACCAACACCAATTAAAAAACGTCAAAATTAAAATCCGCAGCAACGCGCGGGTATTCTTCT
Source organism: Solidago caesia (assembly GCA_028566075.1). Lineage (NCBI taxonomy): Eukaryota > Viridiplantae > Streptophyta > Magnoliopsida > Asterales > Asteraceae > Solidago > Solidago caesia. The sequence goes on from JAOXNX010000019.1 coordinate 27,080,578, forward strand.
AGTATATATAAAATCAGATCTTTGTTCACACAAGTTGATAATAAGTGAAATTGAACAAGTTTTTGTATGATTTAAAACGGGCTGGGTTGACTCGAAAAGCATTTTCCCAACTTATATTGAAAAAGGCCCGTTTGCAATAAAATACTTTGGCCGCTTTTGAAGTGGTTTCTTTATATATGGTTAAATAATGTTTGTTTTACCTAGTTGATGAGTTAGAGGTAGACATTACCCAAAATATGCTTCTTCATAAATAAACAAGCCAAAATTGCCATCTTTGCATCTAAGTGTTTTTTGATAATATGCAAGTCTATGAACTTTTGTAACGATTGGTTTGCATCACCAACGGTAGAAATCATTTTTGAAAATGGAGGTATCAAATTGAGTGTCGTCTATTACGAGAGAAACATCACCTATCCAAATTATTCAATAGTGTATGAAACATATTACCCATTTCAACCAGTTTTAAGTTTTGACCCATTATCCAACCAGACTTGACCCACTTATTTTGTCACCTCTAGTGACCATAGTGAACCAAAGATCCATGGACAAAAGCAGTTTACATTTTCTGCTGATTGTGAATTTCAGTTTCAGGCATCAAATTGAGTATTACGAGTCCGAAATCCATTTTCTACTGCTAGTATTTGTATTTAAGACTCAAGAGTCACGACCTATACAGGTATATATTTTTTTAAAGATATTCCACACAAATGTGTATACTGTATATTGTGACAAATATTCAATGCTAAGCTTAATTAGCGTGCCTGAAGCTGGAGATTACTGAATATTACCAATTATAGTAGTATTCAATGCTAACCCAAGTGCCACAGTACCCCACCTTTCATTATTTGTTATTTCCTCACTTACACCCATACTTTGTAAGAGCATTGGCATCGTATGGATTAAACCTGCGTGGTGGCTGCGGTGCCACAAAGGAACACCGCCGCCGTGGATGGTGAGTGCGGCAAGGGGTCCGGTTGAGTGGTGAGACCACACTAAAGAGAGGTGAGGGGTTTATGACCGTTGCATAATATTCCTACATTACATAAAAATAAAATTCCATTAAAAGTAACAAACTTACTCACCGGAAGTGTACCAACCACCATTGAAAAACTAACTTCTTTGGTGTTTATAGAACTAAGCAACAATGGCTTTCATGGAAAACTACCACTTGGGCTAGTAAACTTAAAGGGCTTAGAGTATTTCATCATGGAACTCCAGCTAGCAAACTCCGGCTACTCCGGCGAGATTCCAGCCAGTTTTTCGCAGTTGTCAAATCTAACCACGTCGTCCTTGCAAACAACAACCTAACAGGAAACATTCCATTGGGGTTTGGAAATCTTTCACATATATATCACTTGAACTTGAGCAAGAATTTGTTGAGTGGAGAGATACCACTTGATTCAAGTTTCTTGAAAAGACTAGGGAGGAAAACTTGGAGTTGATGTGTGTGATAAAAGAAATACATGTGTGGAGTTGATGTGTGTGATAAAAGAAATACACTTCCGGTGAGTAAGTTTGTTTTTATGTAATGTAGTAATATTGTTTTTAATAGAATTTTAGTTTTTAAATAAAATGAAAATTGTAGTAAGTGGTGGGTGAGAGATGGGTTGCTAACAAAATGGTTAGTGATAAACTCACATTAGTTTTTATCCATCCACAACAATTGTTGCATCGTATAGTTGTATAGTATAACTGTATGATACAGTAAATGTTGTGGATGGATAAAAACTCATGTGAATTTATCACCTTCCTAACAAAATAGTGGAATGTGGTATGAGTGAGGAGTAGATGATGTGACATAAGAGGATTGGTTGGGAGTGAGTGGTGGGAAAAGTGGCAAAACATGGGTTGCCAACCCTCTAACAATAAGTACAGGTTCATTAGACATACAAACATCCAAGTCATCAATCTTAGGTGGTAACTCGATACGGGTTCCAAGTTTTATAAACTCATCATGAAACCAACAAACCACTTTTCTGTTTTTATAGGTTGTGTTTGGGCATTGAAAATTGTTGTTGGAGATTCACCCGGTTTCGTTATCATGTCTTTGGCGAAGGCCCTTCATTTTTTTACTTCCTTAGTTGAACAAGCATCCTAAACTTTGCATACTTTAAAGTGTTCAATACCAATAATTTTTTATTTTTGAATCGATTATTTTAAAATGTTCGGTCAATTTAAAATATGCTTCTCTATACAAGTTTTGCAAAGTTGTGCAGTTTCTTACATATTTCTAAGTGTTTGTTACTGGAACTTCATATTCACTTTTAGACTAATCCATTATTTCTTATTTGTAAGTCAAGAATAAGTATTCTTAATTCTTTAACAACTCAGGAGTTTACATGTTTTTGAAAAGATTAAACCATTTTCATTATTTTGCTAACCCGTTAGCCTGCAGCTGCCATATCTGCGGTTTAGTATCTCGGCTATTAATCCTTCCACCAGGTATTGAATTTGGGTGTAGTTTTTCATTTATGTAGCTGTGCTTCTTGCTGTATTTGGTTATGAAAATTCACTCTGTTGGTAATGGTTTTGTTGTTATATAAGAAAGCATTGGAAAGTCAAGAAAAAGGGTCACAACTGGTCTTGAAGAATACAGTTGCTGCTAGTTATAAATGAAAACAGATCACAAAAGGTTTGGATTTTATTTATGTGTTTTCTACTTTCATCTAATTATTTTTTTTCTCTTTATCGTACGTTCTAATATATGAAAAAGGTACTTAAGGCTATAAATTTAAGCTTGTTGTGTAGAATAACAATATTTATGTTTGTAACTTTCTTTAGTTTTATATTTACTCAAAAAAAAAAAAAATGGATACATACATAGGCTTAGATCTCTTACATTTAAAGAAAGAATTTTGATATCAAATGACATTTGTTAGATTGATTATTTTGGGCATGTAAATGGTGGGGATAGTTATATAAACCTTTTAGGGTTTTAGGGCTGTCATTATCGTGCATAAAATATTTGTACTTTTACCATAAAATTCAGGGGGTGGACTTTTGATATGGAAGGTACAAGTTTTTTATG
>JAOXNX010000019.1:27163640-27180276 GCA_028566075.1 Solidago caesia
GGTACGTAAATTCACACATTTATCTTTATAATATGCTTTTATTTAAGAGATTGCCTTAGCCGAGATGGACTTCTGTTCTCGCCGAGATGGGTTCCTAGTCTCACCGAGTTAAATAAAAAAAAATAAAAAATTATGTCTTTATTTGGTTTGGTCGTTTCAATTCAACTTAGAGTTTTGAAAAGTTTTTTGTCATTGGAGTGAATAACTTATTTTAAAAAAAGCTCTTACACACTCCTACACATTTTTTAGCAAAAAAGCTTTTCAAAACCAACCATTGTGGATGCTCTTAGACCTACTGATTAGCAAACTCATTTAAACATCAAACACACTTACGAATTTGATAACTATTGTCTTACTACTAATTTATATTTAACCATCACCAAATGGTCTAGTGGCAAGGATGCATTTTTCCTCACAAGAGGTCAGGGGTTCGAGTCCTACCCTAGACATATTTGGGGTGGCCAAAGGTATTTAATTTCCACCTATGGTGGGCCTGTGTAAGTTTTCCTCTCCAGATCTCTGGGTGATTGAGGTTTCTCATCGAGGGGTTTAAATTGGAGGCGATGAGGCTCTCTAGCGCAGACCTGGTTAATATAACGTATGCTAGACCTCATGATATTCGCGAGTAATCTACACCTTTCAAAAAACGAATTTATATTTTACAACACCAAGTATATAGCATCACAAAAATATAAGTTGCTATTGTATAACTAGCCATGTTCAAAAACCGGTTATTTTGATACCCGACCTGAAACCGGAACCGGTTTTTGGTCCCGTTGACCAAAACCGGGTTTCGCCATACCCGAACCGGGTACTGATGCAGAGTTTATGGTATTTAGGCTCTTATAATTTTCATAAACTCAAAATTCCCAAAGTCATAAGTTTCATTTAGCTAATATAAATTTTGATATAGCTTATGAATTTTCATAAACTCCCAAACGATGAGCTACTTCAAATTTTGAAAATTAGCTTTAACTAAAAAAATAGTTAATTACCTGAACACCTTCTAGTTAAACTATATTCCATTTTCTAAAATTAATGTGTATCATTTTACATATTATATTAATAAAAATTTACATCCATTATATTACTGCCAATCACTTAGACTCTTTTCAGCAAAGTAGATCAGATCTCATCTAATAGAATGGAAAAAAGTAAACACCCAAGGAGATTTAACAACATTGTCAAATATGAATATACAAAACTATGCAACCAATCCTACTAAATTTGTGAAGTGGATGGATGGTCCAAAGAATGTTTACCACTTCAAAACTTTTCTTGGGAGGGAGGGAGGCAGAAAAATCAACATCATCAAAAAATCTCTTCTCACACCTAAATTAGAAAGAAATAAAGAAGAAGAAAAAAAACCCCTTTGAACTTGTCACTTGTGCTTTTGTCTCAACTATATTCATTTCTACACAAGTTCCTTCCCTCCCATCAATCACAAAATATGCTAAAAAAAAAACCCCAAGAATTAACTTCATTTCATTTTTCTTTAATATAGAAAGAGATAATAATAGATCTAATACTGGTTAATTAATGTCTTGTGTTGGAGCTGCGAAGGGTGACTCCATGCAAAAATTTCGTATAACCAAGCAAACTCAGTTTACCGTCGCTTCTTATCCAGTCCTTCAGAATCGAATGTGCAGTAGGCCCCACGTTCAGTTCCTATATCGATTGACAAACCGTATTAGTATCATCACAACTACAATAGGAAAACAGAAAAATTGTCGGATATAAAAAAAAGGTTGCATACCCGAGCAAGTTCCTCAACAGACACACAGCGGTTACCCTCCTGTTCAAAGAAGTCAAATGCTGTTGATGCAATTTGCTCCCACGTCTCCAGCGCTTCCAATTGATATGTGCTGATGGCTGCTGCACAGAACTCTTCAAAATCCATCTTCCTGTAAGATAGTGGTGCCATCTACAACGTGCAACACACTCACGTATCAGTTTTTGATTGTGTATTAATGTAAAATATCTCTGAATGTAACTATGCATATCAAAAGGTTAAAAAAAAAACTAGACTTGTAAAAAGTAACCTCAATAAGCTGCACATGATATGATATCCATAACACTAAATAAATGATGGTGCCTTACCGCATTTAAAATATCAGGGACTCTAGATTCCTTCATTGCATCTGTAGCATTACGCTGGAGAGCCTACAAATAGTTATAGAGACTAAGATTAGCATCCACTTACGTAACAGCAACTTGGAGAAAAAAAAATGAATTTGTTTGTATAAACATTGAGTGTATATCACTTCTAAAGAGCATTCAGTATAGTAGCACCCGTCACGCCACATCTCATGGTCATATCAGCATCACACATCTCTCACTCAACCCCATACCTTTTATCCTTAATGATCACACACCCACCACACCAATCTTCAGTACACACTTACCACATCATAATCACCTATTACGCCTTGAAGTAAAAATATATTTATGAAACAAAACTAGTGAGCCCCACCTGTCACCCCCTTTCTTCCCCGTGAGACCCATAACCCTTTCATTCACTCAAATCCTCACTCATTCACCAGGGTGGTGTCTGTTTTGCGCGTGCTTTTCACCTCACTCCCTCATTCCCCACATCATACCATATGGTCTATGACCATATGGCCTTTTAAAGAAGAAAAAAAGGAACAGAGAGAATAAAAAAACGATAGCACAAGTTTACCATTCTGAAATTGTCAAGAGATACACGCCCATCCTTATTTGGTTCCAAAAGCATAAATTGAGCTCTAAGATAAACCAATTCATTCTCTGTCAGAGCCTTTGAAAGTGCCTGCACTTATTGCACAAACAACCACGTTACCTTTGAATGTTCATGTTTTTACTATTCTCGAACAATCAATCAAATCACAAGTGATAATGTACATATAGAGAAAGGTTTAAACAAATACCTTGAGTGCAGCACGTTTGAACGGAGATGCATGTAGATACGACTTCACCAATTTATAGATCAATATATCTAAAGGAATTGGATGGCTTTCACTAGACAACCATGGATGAGCTGTAATCACACATGCCATGGATTAGTTTTCACTTACACTCGCTTCTTATATAATCAAAACTTGAAAAGTTTACTAAATGCATGCTCAAAATGTTTAACTTACTGAGAGCTTGGGCGGCACTCATTCTCTTTCTATAGTCCTTATTCAAGAGCCTTTTTACAAAGTCCTTGGCTTCTGGTGATACAGAAGGCCAAGGTATATCATCAAAATTTGGGTCTGCTCGAAGTACTGCACGAAATATCCCAGATTCCGTTCTTGCCCAGAATGGTCTGCTCCCACATAATAATATATAAGAGATAACACCAATACTCCATATATCAGCTTCCAGGCTATATGATCTATGTAGAACTTCTGGTGCAACATAATATGCACTTCCAACTATATCATTAAGCCTTTCTTCTGCAATATACAAAAACACACACACACACACACACATAAACTTATCATCCATCAATTTGCATTAACTTGGGACAGTTAAAATGCGTACGTATGCATCCACAATCTCCTAAGACTTAAATTAAAAAGATAAAGAGATAAAACTAGAGAACAATTTAAAGGTGGAACCAGAATGCCAAGTGGCCCTGGTTGTTTTTGTACTCATCAAGCACATCTGTGACTTTTTGAGACAAGTTATCCTTTACAGAATAAGTCAAAACAAACAGATCCTTCTGACTTAGTACATTAAGACATTTTCTAATTAAGTCAATTAAGTCCAAAACAAACACCACTTGATATACCCTAAATAAGCTGACCATCATTTCTGCGTTAAAGAATGTGTGGGAATAATTTCATCGTCTTCTCCCTAAATTTATATTTTGAAATATAAAGTTGTTATGTAGCTAGAAGCTTGATTCTGTTTCGATACTCTAGTGATATTGTTGCTCATGTATGTGTTAAGTGAACTTCCAGAAGCAAATGAAAATTGAACATGACAAGATTGATTCTGCAGCTGTTCAATTATGATGCCATTATAACTTAAGGTTCTATGAGATTGCACGTTTTGAGCTTAACATTAAATTCAAGAGAAAGAATTTGCTAAAATGTAAGATGCGGTGAAGAACAATTAAATGTTACCTGGCCTGATGAAATCTGAAAGGCCAAAATCGATAAGCTTCATATCGGCATCTTCACTTTTGGACATGAAAAGGAAATTCTGAGACAGAAATATAACAGATGGTCAATGACGTTAAAACATGACTAATAGAGTTTATTGCCTAAAATATACCCACATACTTTTTCATTTGTCCCATCCAAGCAATCCAGCTATAATTGGCAATTAGGTCATGAAAAGATGGTTTTGTGTCTTTCCTAGGTCAGCAATAGATGACTTTTTTAAAGAAAAATGATGGTTTCAAAAATCATATTTTTATAATTATATGTTAAATTTATACACAAAAACGTCAGCTTTACCTTTAATGATGAATGCTTATATATAAAAATAACTTGGTAAAAAGTTCTTAATGTATCAAATTGGACACAAAACAATCTTTTAATGACCTAACTGGACGGAAAAGAGTTAGATGACCTGGAAGGACAAATGAAGAAGTGTGTGTGTATTGTAGACATAAACCTTTTGACATATCTTGAAACATGATTGGTTTGAAATTGAAATATACTCATTACTCCAAACTGATGCACGCTGAGATTCTAGAGTTTTAGATTATAACCTCGGGCTTTAGGTCACGGTGCACAACACCTTGAAGGTGGCAAAAAGCAACAACACTTAATATCTGAACAATTATCAATTTCGCATCTGCCTCTGTGTATCGCCCACCTCTGCAATATTTGAAACAAAGTTTATCAAAGGAGCCACTGAAATAATTCAAGAAAAACAGAATTTCAAATATAATTCTACCTGGACAATATCCGATCAAGCAATTCCCCGCCTTCGCACAATCTGTACATTTAATAAAACAAGAAACAACTTAAACAAAGAGCAAACCTCTTAGTTTAGTTCAAAATTAAATATGAACTACTGGTTTGAAGATAGTATGTAGACATATACAAATAAGAGCAGATAAAAGAGCCAAAATGAGGAACGTACTCCATTACTATGTAGACATTGTTTGTATCTTCACATGCATCATAAAAGTGGATCAGATGTTTATGACCTGAAAGAGCTCTCAATATTTTAACTTCTCTACGCACGTCCTCAATTGAAATTGCAGTGGTCATCTGCAAAAAAATAAAATTAAGTTGTTATATTAAATACCTACTTCACTTGAGATTACGCAAAAGAAGTAACATTATGCCAAAAAGGTAACATATATATGAGTATGGAATATTTTATGTAAATTCGACACTTTTATTGCGGACAAAATATCGGGTATCATTTATTTAGATTACAAGACGTTGAGAGCTACTATCAAAAGTATAGAAGTGTCAACAAACTTCCCATATGGGAAACAACTCAAACAAGTACCGAAACTTTCAACGATAAGTCAATATAACTATAACCAAAAGTCCGCTAGAGTCCATAAACATAAGCATGACCTAAAAAGTCATTTTTTCCTAAACTTGTAAACTTGCCAACATCATGTATTTTGGTGTACTTGTACAACCCTTAAGCTCAATTATGCCATGTGTCTAGAATATAACATTGACTGCATTCTTGAAGCAAATCCCGGGTGACATTAACAAAAGAGCATATGTAATCTCGTATTATCATGAAAAGTACCTATCTTTAGCAAGAAAAACAAAACTAGCTACTATTTTACAAGTATTACGTAACTATATGCTAGTTGAAACCTACAAGCAAAACATCAAATCACTTACGACCTTTAAATTTTCAAATGTGCTACGTCATGCCATTAGTCCCAAAGATAGATAGAATATGCACACCACTTAAAGCAAAACAAGGAGGGGACATTAACAAAATACGACACGTTGACTCATTGTCTAATACCATTACACACAATAAAACAGTCCTCATTTTCAACAAAGCAAACACATTTTCTACAACTACTAGTTTACAAGTATTATTACATTCTTTAGTACTTATATATCAGATATATATTATGTATCATATCCTTACTGGAAGCAACCTCTCTAACTTTGGATTGGAGGTGTGTCTATCTACATCTTACCTCCTCATACCCCGTATATCCGTGGGATTGGGTATTGTTGTACATATCCTATACTACTTACAACTGTTACAATCTCTAGTTCAAGAAAATGATATGATAAAAAATTTAGTTAAAAAATAAATCGAAAAAATTTACCTTGAGTTTAGAAATGATTTTAACAGCTAAGGCATGATCTTTAAGTTCTCCTTTTTTACCCTTGGCGTGACAAGTATGACCAAAATGCCCTCTCCCAATTTCTTTACCCAATTCGTATTTCGCCCCAAAATTCTTATTATATCCAAAATTCTTATCAAGTGATTGCAAAGATTCTTGCGGTTCAATAGCGGCGGCTCCGTCTTCCGGAATCGGGCCCTCTCGGGGCTGTTTCGGGTGCCCGAACCGTCTAGCAAGTGAAGCCTTGATATGCTTAGCTGGAGACGGCGGTGGAAAGGGTCTTTTGAAGAATCTCCGGCCAGGTGTGGATGATCTCGCCGGAGATGGTGAAACTCCGGTGGGTAATGGGCTTGCTGCTATCCCATGTGGGTATGGGCTTGACCATGGGCTTGAAGATCGGGCTGGTGTTGATTTTCTATTGTTTGATGCTGGCAGTGGCGACTGTGGTTGTTGTTGGGTGGTGGTCACGGTGGTGGTGATAGTGGTTGGACCGTCGTTATCGGTGGTCGGAATTGTTTTCCCGTAACACTGGCCCATGATCGGAATATTTGATTAAAAGTCAAAACATATAAGACAGTTAAATAAAAAACAAAAAACAGAAGGATCTAAAAAAAAAAGAATTTTTTGAATTAAAAGAAGAAAATAAAAATATGTAGTGACAGAGATAGTGTGTGTGTGTGTGAGACTGACAAGATCTGGGAACAAAGATGTGTGTGTGTTGTATATATATCTAAAATAATAATAATCTAAATTAAGGAACCAGACATGGAATTTGGGGTGTTTGATGTTTTGGTGTTGTTTGTTGCTCTTGTTGAGAAAGAAAACAAAAACAAAAACAAAAACAAAAATAAAAATAAATAAAAGAAAGAAAAAATAACACTTTGGTTTCTGTTTGGTTCTATGAGTAGTTGGGTTTTGTCTTTATTACTTAAAAACTAGTTATGACTTACGAAGTTATGAAGTAGTGTTATGCTTCTGTCCTTCCTTGCCATTTTTCGTTACTTCAATAAATATATATGTATATATTCACTGTCAATGTGTCAATTTATAATTAAAATAATATAAGTAAACTAATTAAATTAAATTATTAAATAAATCAAAGTAAACTCTTCAACTTGGGTTTATGTTTTGAATAACCCCGTGAAATTTGCATCTCTATAATTAGTTATGAGCGAATCACATTGTTATTCTTTTATTTGTACATTCATGAGTGCCCTCATTTTGGCATATATGTTTTAATTATTATTAGTTAAACCCTTTGTTTTAAACCCTTTGTTTTGTTCTTGTTTTAGTTGTGGTTTTCTTTATGAACTTTCGACGGTGTTATATACGTGATGTTTTGACTTTTCCCCCAGCAAAGCACGAGTGCACTTTCCTTGTTCATAAACAGATTCGAGTTATTTTTTGCAAGACAATTTATTTTGGTGCTATACTTTATTTTTGTTGATTTAACTTATTATTTGGAACACTTAGTGACTTAGGGTGGAGAGTGTGATTGCTACAAGAATGTAATTTGGCAAATTTTGGCAAGTTTTCGATCAATGAAAACTTGTCATGTGTCCTCTCTTCTTTTTGCCAAAACTCGTCAATATGTGTCAAATAGTAGGGGGTGGTTGTCAAAAAGTGTCAAAATGTGCCAATTTTTTTTTAAATAAATGAAAACTAACATTACATAATTAAAACAAAAACATAAAATAAACACTACATTTAAATAAATAAAAAAAGATCATTAAACATCAACATCTAGGTTTAGGGTCGCGAGGTGCTACGTAATATCACGACGCAATGTGTAATGCGTCTCTTCGATACGTAATTGATATTGGAAATTAGGGCTGATATTAGGATTGTTTGGAGGATCCCTAATGTAAACCGGTGATATCGTGTTACCGTCGTTCTTGATGATCATATTATGTAAGATAACACATGCATACATGGTGTTAATGATCTTTTGCTTCTTCACCATTCGTGCTGGTTATGCTAGGATAGCCCGCTTGTTCTTTAGGAGCCCAAATGCTCATTCAACGTCTATTCTCACGAACTCTTGGAGTCTTTTCAATACATTCTCTTTATGAATAGTCGGGTATGCATGCGCCTTGAGAAAACATGACCAAGTGGGGTAAATTCCATCCCCTAGATAGTATCATCGGTTGTACTGTCGACCGTTTACACTGAAGCCATACTCAGGAGCCTTCTCATTCACTGCGGGAATAAACAATGGCGATTGCTTCAACACATTTATATCATTGTTTGAACTCGCAACACCAAAATAAGCATGCCAAAACCATAAATCATTTGAAGCAACTGCTTCAAGTATGATTGTCGGGTGTTGATGATCACCCCTATGGTATTGCCCACATAAACTAGTTGGGCAATTTCTTCAAGTCCAATGGGTACAATCAATGCTACTGATCATGCTAGGAAAATAATGTTTAGCTTCGTGCACCTCATATAAACGCGCAATGTCGTGGCTAGTTGGAGAACGTAGATACTCTTCCATATAATTTCAGTATGGCGTTGCAAAAATACTCTTGACATTCATGAGAAGTCCTAGTAGAGAATGACAAACCCAAATCATAATTAGCCGCGATGTTACCATACGCTAGTTGTCGTAGAGTGCACGTGCACTTTTCAATAGGCGTGAACTTCTTCGTTGTGCCGCGTCAACTCCTTCCCGAAACCATTCAAATCTAGCGGTGATATCTTCAACAATTTTTAGAAACAGTCCCTTCGACATACGATACCTCAAACGGAAAACATCATCATCAAACAATGGCTCGTCTACAAAATACATCTTCATCAATTTCTCACGAGCGGTGTCCCGGGCTCTCCAAATTGATTTTCTTTTTGCAGTTGATGAGCCGATATCTTCTTCTAAAACTGCAAAAGCAACTGAAGACAAGAACTCGAACCCTCTATAATCAGACGACGAGCTTTCATCATCTGAAATTGGGAAATCATGAATGATCGGTTCGGGAAGTTGTTCGTCGTCGGACATTTTAATTGTGAAACTCAGATTACTTGTTGAAAATGTATAGATTTTAGATATGTTTATATAGACAATATGTTATAGTATTGTTTCGTCATTCAAGCAAAAGATCCGTTGTCGCCCCATTTGGATCTGCGCTCGGAGCTGCAGTTGTGGTGGTCGCTGGCGACTTCTGGGTAACCCATTTGTTGTGTGGGTAAAGAAGGAAATTTCTGGAACCCTTATGTTGGTTCGATTGGGATTAGATATATGTTGAACCAACACGAGCCTAACATATATTTTCACTTAGATTGGAGATACATTGAGGTCAACAGATGATATAATAAGTAATTAATCATTTTCAATTGCTAGAAATCACCAATCAACTTCGCAGCCGATTGGATCTGGAATACAAAGTTTGGGGGAATTTTTTGAGAATAGTTATATAATAAGGATATGTATGTAGGTGTGTATTTTTATATATAATAGATTTGTTGTAATCTGGTGGTATGTTGTTGATATGATGATGATGATGATGAAAAAGTTTAAAGTTAATTACACTTTTGGTCCTGTCGTAAGGAAAAAAACCACACTTTTGGTCCTGTGGTAAAGGAAAGACCATTATACCCATCACGTGTCTGGTGCATGACTATTTTTTAAACAAACGTTAAGGGCTAGGATCAAAAGTGTTGACGGAGGAAAAAAAAAAATTGGACCAAAAGTGTAATAAATGAAAGCTAAGGATAAAACCTGTAAGCAGCGGTCAAAGACATAGTCGAAAATTCTAGTTAACTCTAAGATTAAAGGTACTTCGTCATTTTATGAGTTTTTTATTTTTATTTTTTTTGTTGCATAACTAATCTTTGAAAAGAAGGATTAATAAAACAAAGGGGATAACATCCCTGCAGTTGACTGCAGGGAAAAAGGGTTACAGCCTGTGTTTTTTTTTTTCGTTATCGATCTCGGAGTCTGTTAAATGTACAAAATACATCCCTCATTTAAAATTTTTGTGAGGAGACTGCATCAATCAAAGCTGCAGTCAACAGCAGCTTTGATTTTCCCTAAAACAAAAGGTACGAATGACAATTTGTGTGGTTATAATTTATACTAACTGAAATGAGATAGACTTCATCTATATACTATTTTTTTTTGGGTAAAAGGTCACCCTGGTAAGATTTCTATATACTATTTTAGTATCTTATAAAGCATTTATATAATGTCTTAAATTTTAAAAATTTTAAACATTACCATTTTTAACTTATTATTTAATTGATGTAAAAATGGGTAATGTAGTTATTTTAGGAGTTGAGTGATCTATGTTGTAAATTATTTCATTAAGGGTATTATAGGTATATTAAGTGGATATGTTTAAATTAATGAATAAAGGAAAAAGACAATTTGGGTAGATCAATTATTTTTTTTAGGAAAAAGGGAGGGGGGTTGATGTTTTATATAATAGTATAGATATATTGATTTACATAATAATTTTATTTATAAATATTTTATTAATAACAAAAAATATAATTTTTATATACATGTATTAGACAATTTAGAACCGGCGGTCGACGAAGCCGACTGCTAGACACCATCACCTTTTCACTTCAACCATCAACCATCAATCAACATGCATTGCGCGGGTATTATTTTTAGTATTACCAGAATAAATCACTCTTTTGATCTAGATGGTAGTTTTTAGAATTTCACTCCTTTTGTATTTCTTGCAGTTAATGTCTTGGGTTGAGTCTAAATGGTAGTTTCTGGTTTCTTTCTAGCTTGTTTGTAATTGTAACATTTTTCACATCTAGCGCCTTGCTAGTGTGTCTTATTATATATATACATCATCTGCCGTTCAAAAAAAAAAAACTCTTTTGATCTATAAAACAATATTCATCTAGGTTATGTACATGAAAAGTCCTACATTTGAATAGATGGACTAGTTTGAATCTACACAGGGTCACCACCATTTTAATGCTTTTAGCTACCCTAATGCAATTATATCGATCTCGATTTATAAAAACCACCATTAACTACAATTTGTGTTTGAAGGGACTACTTGTGGTTATCAGTTATCACACAAACAACTGGAATAATTGAAAGGCAAAACCATAACCATTCAATCATAAGCACGTTTTATTATTAATGTTGTGGGCAATACTATAACCACGTTCAAAAGTTTGTAGTATCAAATACATATTTTTTTTTTGTGCAAGGAAAGCAAAAATAAAAAACAAACAAAAACCAAAAAGAAAGAGAGATGAAAAAACCAAAAATAAAACAAAAAGCCAAAAGGAAAAAAGAAAACAAAAACGGGATACGAAGTGGCAAAATCCGAACTATACGACCACAAATGATAAAAAAAAATGAAGAAAAACGAAGAAAGAAAAAACCTGTGCCAGAAACCAAGAATAAAATAAATTAAAAAAAACCAAAACAGACTGCGATGCGGCAAAATCCGAATGGTAGAACAAAGTGCGACATTGCTGAAGCGGAACAGTAACAGTGCCACGAAGGTGACACTGTTCACTTCAATGACTATTATTAAAGAAGGTAATAATAATTAGTTGAATAGTATCAAGGTTGCGAACTTAAGTAAGTGTTTTAATTTCATTAATGTCAACTACTTAGTACCGTGTTAGACTGTTGGCTGGAATGGAAATCATTCAATCTAATTGCAATTCAGTACAAGTTCTAGGTTACTTGGACTTTTAGTTAGTGTAAACTGGGCTCATATTTAATCCAGTGGGTCTTACTCATAGGACTGTTAATTGGGCTAACATTTTCTTCTTTTCTCCAGCTTAAAGGCGCCGTATATGGTTTGGATCAAGATCCCCCAAGCTTAAATTAAACATTGTCATGTTGAACTTCTTTGAGAAAAGTAAAATAAATAAAATTCAAAGAACAACCCCCACTTATTTTTGGTCTCAAACTACCCGCAACATAACCTATCATGTTCAAACTATGATCCTAATCCAATATAACCAGGGTATACCTTTTACCCAAAAAAAAACTATGATCCTAATCCATATAGGTTATGCATTGGAGAATATGTAGCTTTTAAAATTTAATTACTTGTTTTAATAACTAACTAGATTTTACTTTCGTGTATATATGTGATTGGGTTAAATTTTATATTTGTAGTGATATTTTAGACATGTATATACATTTTTAAATTTTAAAACTTTTTGCTTTCAGTTAGATGATATTTGAGAGTTAATATTGCATTTTATCTTAATTTAATTTATATAAACTAAATCTAATAATATGTAGATATTTTTAAGGTATGGAAGTCAAATTTTCGGTAAACCGGGCTTAAATTAAATGCAGTAAATTCTACATATTTTTTAGATAGGAAAATCCAATTTAAGTAAGTTGTGCTTAAATTAAATTAAAAAAATTGTAGAGCTTTGTAAATGGAGACTTCTTATTGGTCAGTTGAAAATTAAATTTTTTGCAAATAGGATAGTATATTTTAAGATAAACTAAGATTCTAATCAGTCAACTAACAAATTAAAGTCTCATATTGGTTAATTGAGTTTTGAGAAAATTGTCTTTAATTAACTAGCCTAATGTCTATGACATGCGACGGAAGTAAATTTATTCATTAGCGGTATCCGACGACTTTTTATGGTGATTATGGTAGGTGGTTTAATAATAAAGATGATAGCGGTACCCAACTATGATCACCACCATCTCCGAGCGTGGAATCCGTGCGGCTAAGGGCGGCGCCCGTACCGTATCCAACCATCACCATATAAGAATTGTCGCTCATCAAATCCAAACCAGTCACAAATTCGTCAATCCCATACCCCTTTATAAATACCCTTGAGGGCTACGCCCGATAAGGAATAAGGCCCCCTAAAGGGCTACGCCCGTTCGGCTAAGGGCTATGACCGTACCATATCCATCTGTTTCAACACATAATCTATAGAAATTTTTTTTTTTAATTTTTGAATTTTTGGAATGGTTTATATTAAGAAAAAATAAAAAATATCATACCAAAAAGGGGGAAATAGTGGTCTAATAAGTATTCATTGATCTATATATGATTTTATACAATTTTATTATAAAATAGGTATGCAACTATGCATGATATAATTTGAAATTAAATTGGATATATATGTATCTATAATTTTTTGTTTTTTATTTTTGTGGGGGGTGGGGTGGGGAGGGGTTTGGAGAATTTAGAAACTAAATTAAAAAATGAAATAAAACCTCCGTTCCAAGTCTGAGGTTCCAAAGAATAACATAATCAAACTGGGTTTTGGTATTAGCATGGATACCACCAGTTCTATGTATGCGAAACCCGTGTTGATCAACCCGTTTTGCTATTTGTCATGAGTGTAATTAATTAAAATAATCATTAGATGTGATCTACCAAATTGGGAAAGCAATAGGCCATTAGAGTAGCTTCAAAGGTACTCAATCCCATCGAAATTAGCAAAACCACAGCTTTTAAACTAATAATACCTACCAAGCCATGCACCTATTTTATTTAAAGAAAAATCACAAATATGACTAAAAATATGTCTAAGAATATGTTGCGATCTTGAGAAAACTCACGGAGGGGGCCGAAAGTGACTGAGAGGGCCGAAAGTCACGGGATCCACAGAATAATACTAAGAAAAATTATTTTTTCAAACAAAATACAGATAAAATAACACTACAGATCGAAAAAATGGAGGGTGCAGGAGCCCCCCTGGGCCCTCACATACAGGGGCGCAGCTTATGAAGGGCCGGGGGGCCCCCGAAATTTTTTTTGCGATGTAGGGGTATATAGTTTTCGTGTAGAAAAATTTCGGTATATTAGGTTTCGACCCCCCATTTTAATAGCGTTAGGGAAAAAAAAAATAGATCCCGACCCCCCATACACAAGTTTCAAGCTTCGCCCCTACTAGTATAGATATATGTTTGAAAGAAAATAAAAATATAATTTTACATTATTGATAAATAAAAAAAGAAAAAGAAAAAGAAGAATAAATGTGTGTATGAAATAGAATGTAAGAAATAAAAAGAGATAAATGGGATGTAGTCTATGTGTGTGATAGAAATATACTAGTATTTTTACCCGCGCGTTGCGGCAGAAACTTAAATACGTTATTAATAGGCTTTGATGTATTGTACTATGTTTCGTACCCTTTTGTGAATGATGATGATAATGTATCAAACTTTAATATTGACCAAAAATTAACACAACTGTGATGAAACAAAACTTTAAATATGATACACTGAAACTATAAGTATGATGTAACTTATTCAGAATTGTTGAGTTCCGATTTGCGAGCATCAAAATGATCAATTTTTTTCATTTCTTCTTTAAGGAGTCTTTCACTTTCTTTCTTTCTTCACATAACATGTTTAACCGTTGCACTTCATACATTAATGTAGTCAAGTTGGCCTTCAATCCAGCAACCTCTCTTTCCCTGGTCTAAACCACCAGCTGCTGACCATAAAAAGATTGTTATAACCATAAAGAAAACATAGTAGTCTTAACGGGTCAATCCAACCCGTCTTGATCCATACATTACCCACCCATTTTGCCAGCTATAACTATATAGAATATTACCTCTAACTACAACATGTCTTCCTTTCCAGTGTAACCAGGTTAAGTAAATAGAATGGAAAATCCAAAATATGTTGCCTCTCTTTACCATAAAAGAAAAAAAAAACAGATACTTTAGACCATCAAAACTGACATGTCTTCTTGTTATGAATCTCGCAATTTTGAAAATATGTAGCTTCATAAAATTGAAGGAACCTAATGGCCCATTCCACTCATGTCCTATCAGCCGAGCAAAGATGGGAAGAAGCTATGTAAAGAAAAAACAATGTACATGGCCTTGTAAAATCAAATAAACCAAAATCTATAACCTTCAACGGAGAATCAATGTCTCGTGTCCTGAAAAGGAAATTCTGCCCAAAAATCAGGTCATTGTATTAATAGCTTAGTTTCAATGAAAAATGGCCTCATAAGAGATCCTATCATTTACGTTCAGAAATTTCAAACATTACTTGATTAAGAAAAAATAAAATCATAGATGGCACATACCTCCAGGTTTAAATCACGGTGCACAACACTATCGATTTTGCATCTTTTTGGGTATACCGTCCACCTCTGCAATAATATAATGGTGATCGCTATGTTAATGCATAAGAAAATAAATATCACGTGCAACAAAATAACCAATAAAAACTATGGTATTTCTTTATTTCCTGGCTAAGAAAAATCATTTTTCTTATCTAATGTGATACATGACCCATCCAGTCTACGAACTTATATTATCTCTAACATATTAACCAATTCAAATCTAGTGACAATGCCACCTCCATTAGATTAATGTTTTTTGAAAAGTGTAGGGGGTCTCAAATTCATTGTGATTCACATACCAGATAGAGTACCATGAATGTTTACCTCAGACGGGTGTGAATTTCCCCATTCGACTGCAATTTCAATGGATGGACATATGTTTTCGGGGGTGATAAGCAAGTAACTTTCCATTGGGGAAAGGCCTCGGCTGAAGAAAGCATCATACTTCAGGTTGATTATAAGAGGAACACAACCACATGACTGAATATACTTTAAGCTTACATTACCAAACATATCCCTCAACATATATTTTGTAGCTCCATAAAAATGAGCATGGATTGATTGACTTAATACAGCTTGTGGATAAAACATGGACTATTTTAAATAATAGACTAAATACCCTAAAGAAACAATTAAATGAGACACTCCAAGGTAATGGCATCTTACTTAGACGGGTTAGATAATTTCGAATTCCTGAACCCATCCAATATTTAATGTGTCCAATTCTGCAATACAACGTTATATCAGAAAGGTTCGCAGGCTTATCAAGATTTTGAAAAACAACATATACACATTATCGGAAAAAAAGAATAATCAAATTGTCGTTAGTTATGGAGACAAATTAGTATCTTATGCATTATTTGCACTCCCTGCTTATTTGTGTCGTTACAGAGCAACATATGTTCTATATTTGGGAACTTTTTTTCCCAACTAATCATTTGTGAACCTTTTATAATGATTTTAAATACCTCTTGCTAAGGTCCCAGGTTAGGTTCTACCATGATACAAAATTTTCATTAATACTTGTTAGCTATATACCTAATTACATGTTAATTACATAAGTTACATTTACTTTATTCATCCTTATGGGGAAAAAAAAACATGTTCATCCATATGTTCAATTACAAATTACACACAACAAACATTCCATAGTAGTTCCAAGAAGCACGAATTCAAATATAATCTGTCAGAGGTCACTCTAAGGCTCAACTCTAAACTCCTAGTTGATGAAATAATGACACAATGAGCAAACTACAACAACAACAACAACAACGGTACCCAATCCCTGCATAAGCGGGGTATGGGGAGGTAAGATGTACATAGTCTTGCC
>JAOXNX010000019.1:27201013-27215195 GCA_028566075.1 Solidago caesia
TTAAACATTACCATTTTTAACTTATTATTTAATGTTTATGTTATATTATATATATATATTGATTTACATAACAATTTTTATTTATATATATTTTTATCAATAACAAAAAATACAATTTTTATATACATGTGTTAAACAATTCAGAGCCAGCGGTCGGCGAAGCCGATTACCGGACACAATAACCTTTTAACTTCAAGCATCAACCACCGCGCATTACGTGGGTATTATTTCTAGTACACTGCAAAGTAGCCTACAAATAATAACATGCATCTCAATTGTGGGTTCTAAAATAGCTTCAATAGATAACTTATACCCAATAGTTACTCGGGGAAAAAAATCAAAGTACTCCAACAAAGAAAAAATAAAAGTAAACTTTAACATGCAATGATGCAAAAGCACATAACTTTCGATCCAAAACCCGCTCTTCCCCTTTTTCTTTTTCGTCGTTGTTCTCCATCCGTCATTAACTTCTACCAGGTATATATATATTTATACACACACCATAGCAACACGTGTATATATATACAGGTTTTGGTTTAAATAATACAAATATTAAAGTAACACAAAAAAAGCAATCATTTTCTCTTAACAGAAAATCGTTGTGCATCAATGTATATACTTATGCTCTATGAATTTTCGTACATCAACTTTATCATGATCCAACGGTCAAAAATTGGAACGTCGGAAAACCTGGATGCAAGATGGCATGCGGGATAGTTTCACCACGCAAGATGGTTTTTTTGCGGTACTGCATGAGGGGGGGCAGTGTCCCGCGCACCGTTCCACCCTCCTGCGTACCTTCTTATGTAAGTGATTTAAAGAACATTTCATGAAGAAGAATATCACTTATGGTTTAGATATGTAATACACACACACATATATATATATATATATGAAAATTTGTTTATTTGATGTCATGAAAATTTTTAAGTAGTTAGAAACCGTATAGATTAATTGATTTTTTTTTGAACGGCAAAGAATTTTATATATAAATATAACAACTACTAGCAAGACGCTAGAGTCAAAACATACAATCTAGAAATACAAAATTACACAATCTAGACCCATCCCAAAACTTTAACTGCTAAGGTCGTAAAAAGGTTGCAAAAATACTTATGCCAATTACAGGAACTCCTAAGACATAAGAAAAAACCTCATCAATGAAGGTCGAGCCACCGGTTTTCTCTTCATGATGTTTTTGATACGACTCCAAACAAGTTCTGAGGACAAAAACCCGCAACTAAACCTCAATCGGCTTCAAAGACCAAGTATCCCACGTCGACAAATCTTTTCTATCCCGATAGTGAATCCAAAGAAACGAAGTCGACAAAATCGAATTAAACACTTCCTTACTAGTTTCTTGAGTGTTATTGAATAAAGCATTGTTCCTAGCCTTCCAAATGTGCCACCACCATATAAATTAATTGATATTGTTCTTTGTTTTGTGTATTCAAAACTTTATGCTTATTTTTTATTATGTTAAAATTTTATTAGTTAAATAAGGAAATTAATCTACAATATATAGAGAATCTGTATATCATACTGGTATCAAGCTAATTATATTTTTCTAAAGTTAAAATCATGTGAAAATTAAAATGCGAATCTTTTTCTAATTTTTTTTGTTTCCATATTTCAAGAAAATGAGAAGGATTTTTATCTCTAGAAAACTCTTAAAAATTTTAAAATGCGTTTAGTTGTAAGTTTTGAAAACACAAGAAGTTCTAAAATGGAAACTATATTTCCAATATATAGTTATAAGATGAAAAATATATATATATATTTTTAATGAAAATTATTTTAAAACATCACATTACTACTATACAATTCCAAACTAAGCTTATGGAATCGTGCTTACTGTGAGCTTTTATTGTTCATTGAACAGTGAAGCTCCCAGACTGTTACGTAGCTACCTGTCAGGTTGTTTGCTTGTTTTTTTTTTCTTTTCCTTTTTTTTTAATTTGGTTTTTAGAATTTTATTTTTAGGTCATGCTTTTACCTAACGTTCATTTCTTATTTATTTTATGTTTTGTACAATTAATTATATCTAACTTTTAACGATCACGCCAGTTTTAGTTTTTTTAATTTTTGGGTCATGCTTTTACCTAGAGCTTGATATATATATTTTTTTAAATTTTGGGTCATGTTTTATATTAATGTTTATTTTTTTTCTTTTACAATTAATTATATCTAACTTTGCGTTTTAGTTTTTTTTTGGTTTTTTTTTTTTAGCTTTTTCTTTTTAAATCATGTTTTTAACTAATGTTACTTTTCATTTGTTATTTGATTTGTATAATTAACTATATCTTACTTTGGGTTCACCTTCTCTTTATGAGGTTTTTTTTCCTCATAATTTAAGTTTTGCCAGTTATTATACGTTATGTTGTTATCTCACATATTTTGACATCCGCAAATTTCAGGTTAGCTAAACTTAGAAAGTTTACTATTCTTGTGCTATTTTTAAAAGGTTAAATTTAAATATGTAGTATTTAAACTTCCTATGTGTCAACATAACAAAACATTCGTTATGGGATAACAAAAAGGACACACATTCATCGGAAGGATGAACTGGTCAAGGATGACCCCGATAAGTAAAATTATGTGATTTATTAGTTTACGTGACAAAGTGTTTATTCGAAATCCATTCACATTAGAAAAAGATGGTCTATAATATATATGTTGATATATATTTGCCAAATAATTAAAGAACGCAATATTACCAATTATGCACCAAAAATACTTAAAAATAAGGGAAAATTACCTAAATAAATAAGAAAAGAGGTCCGTTTTACAATCTAGACAATGTTTTCAAAAGTCTTGAAACTAAACAAAATACCCATGTTGTTCAGGTATAAAACTCACGGATGACAACAACGAATTAAGAAGGAACACCTCGCAATTCCCCCCACACTCTCATCCCCCCCCCCCCCTCTCTTCTCTTTTTTTTGAATCTTATCAGAAAAGAAAAAAAGGATTACTGAAACAAAGAAACACAACCAATTAAAAGTCTTCTCTAGAATCTTCGTCAAACACTATATCCCATCCATCCATCACACCTTATCCCTTATTCTTTCCCCCAATACACAACCTCCTTCAATAGTAAACAACATCATCGGAACCCTAATCCTAAACATACATATGAACAAGTGAAAACGTAATTTGTCAAAGCTTCGAGTTAGTGTTGTTTGTGGGAGATATGCTGATAACACAAGATTAAACAACCTACATATGTTGTTTATGCGTACTTAGTTCCTCACGAGAGCCTTCTTTTTTCATCTTCCCTGAAACAGAGAATGTACAAATCTCCAAAATCGGCTCTTAATAAGGCAATGACGCAATACCTGAATAAGCAAAGAATGTTTGTCTCGGGTTGATTATTTCTATTTTTATGCTATTTTTAATTTTAATTTGTTATGTTTTTTTTTTGTGAAAATAACAATATAACGATAAAGGATTGAAAGATCCAGGTGACTTGAAAGGTTGCAAGACCCAAAATGTTACATTGTGATAGTTGACATGACCCAATAAACCTATATAGAAATCTATTGAACGCTTTTTGATGGTATTTTTGCTCGCAGGATAAGAATGCTGGTCATTTTGCAAGTGAAAAGCTACACTGTATGCTGCAGCAGATTTGTAACCTTATTATCCAACTTCATTTATACACCAAACTACCAAAGCTTAGATTTTTGTTAGTATTAGATCCATTAATACACTATTCATCCAGTATGTTGAAAACTTTATAATAATAATAATAATATACAATATTTGGTAATAATGGGGTTGCTAAAAAGCACATTCATTTTTATGTAAAATTTATGGCTTCATTTGTATTCAAAATTTTGAAAGCAGCTTGTGTTGTTTATTATTTAAATGTTGTTTAATTCATTGAAGGAACTGGTGTGATGGGTGAAAAAAGAAAAGAAATGGTGGATTCCAATTTTTTTTTTCTTTAGATATCTGCAAAGGGTGGTGTTTTGGGGGGATCTCGTGTTTTGGGTGCAGAGAAAGAGAAGAGGGAATGATATGTTGGAGGGAGAGCAGATGTATGGAGGGGGATTGACCATGTAGTGTTTTGAGGAATCCGTGTGTTTTGTACCTGTATCACACGGGCATTTTGTTTAGTTTGGGAAATATTAGAAAGGGTGTCTAAATTGTAAAATGTCTTTCTTTTTCTGTTTACTTACGTAATTTTCCTTAAAAATAACTTATAAAATTTAAATATTAATAATATTTATTTTATGAACCATGGATAATTTTAGCCAATCTCATTGTAAATAAATACATATATAATTTAAACACAATTATATAAACTAATAACACAAAACACAATTAAAAGTCCAATTATTTAACTAATTAAAATAGCCCAAAGACTCATTTAGCCTAGCCCATTTTCGGCCCATACCCAAACCCATGGACCCAACTAGTGATGCACAAAAACCGGTTTTTTCCCGAACCGGAACCAGTTTGAACCTGAACCGGTTTGAACCCGGTTTTTGGTGAAAGGTGGACAGGTTTTTTCCCCCTTTTTTTTTTGCCAAAAAACCGAACCCGACCGGTCCCGACCCGGTCCTTAAACCCGAAATCCCAAACCGGGTTCAAACAGCCGGGTTTTGTAAAACCCGAACCGGTTTTTTCAAAACCGATTTTTTTCCAGTTCCGGATTACCTGAACCGGTTTTTTGACCAACTCTAGACCTAACCCTTTTGCTAATCCTTATTTAAAACCACTAATCCCTAACTCCCTTTAACACCACATAATACTCACGACATCTTGAAAACAAATACAGACAAAACTAACGTTCCATCTCCTCCCTCCCCCTATCAAATCTCCGACCACCACCCCTGTCGTCGTCCACCGTCGCGCCACCACCTTAGTTTGCCGGAAAAGGTCCCGTCCACCACCCTAAACACCACCCACGACTCCATCTCCAACCCTAAACACTTCCACCACCTCTCCCTCTCACTTAAAACACCAAAACACCTCACCACCACCACTTGACTGCTGCTGCCGCCGCTGTACCGCCGTTGTCGCCGCCGCCGCCGTTCCGGCCTTCTACCACCACCACTCGACTCCCCAACGTGAAAGGAAGGTAGGAGAACGTGGGTAAAGGCTTTCTAAACCAAACCCTAATCTGTTTCTCTTCTCTTTTCTTCTTGAAAGTCGCACACTACCACCCTACCACCACCATTGGACGTTCAGGACATCAAGGAAAGACACTTAAGCTCACATAAGGTTCTTTTAGGCCTGCCCATGCTTACTTGCTTGTATGCAAAACCCTAAAACATTTTCTTTCTTTTCTTCCCTTGCTCGCAGTCGTGAACCACCATGTGTCGCCACCTCCAGCCGCTGTCAACAGTTTGGAGAACCACCCAACAGGCTGTAACTCGTTTTTAAGGTTCCCATAATGAGAGGGAAAGGTTATGCAAAGCCTTGTCCATTTTCTCTTGTTTTTTATTGCATGAGCTTAGTACAATGTATATAATATTTTCTCTAGCATTGTGTTTGATCAATGGCTACTCGACATTGCGGAATGGCAATGGTCGCACTTAAATCTTGTGGTTCCATGGATTATTTATTTTATTTACACCCATGAATTCACCAACATTATTGTTGATCCTTTTTAGCATGTATCTCAGGTTCATAAGATGCACGGTAGGATTGCCCTAAAGTTGTTTCGCCACTTGGAGTTAATGTTTCGCTTTTACCACGGAAAAGACTTTTCTTTTGTTCAAGTTATTATTATCATCTTTGAAACTTATGGTTCTACTTATCAAGGGTTTAAGATTCCTAAAAATACCCTTTGATTTATGTAATGTTTTCTAAGTCATTTATGTTTTCCTATGTACTAAAAGTCTAAAACCATGAAGTTTATTTCAATGAAGTATTTTATAAAACGACTCCTTAGAAGTCGTTCACTATATCATGTGTTGTGATTTCATGAATGTTGCACCTCGTACAATTTCGCATTTTCGGGGTGTGACACATATGGTAAGATATTATATAACTATTATTAAAGTATCATTGCTTTGGTTAATGTAACTATTAGTAACACATTATATTATCGTTACCGAAGTGTTGTTACTTGTATTAATAAAGTATTATTTACATTCATACATAATATTATATCATTGTTATCAAATTATCATTTTTCGCTTTAATATAGGCATTATATTGCGATCAATTGGCTTTTAGGTTGAAAAAAATACTCGCAGTGGGCATAATATCTTTATTTGAATACGTTTTGTGTTAAAAAAAAATAAACGTCAATTAATTGTTTATTACTTAATACATACATACAATTATTTATGCATTCAATCACTTCATAATTAATATAAAAAAAAAAAAAAAACCCTAACTCACTTCATTCTTGTTTTTTTCGTTTTTCTTTTAGGGATAAGTACATGTGAATGTAATGAACTATACATGAATGTTTATGTTGTGTAATGACCTACCCGAATGTTTATTATATGTAATGAACTTTCAAATCCCGGTTATTAAATGTACCCAACCAATCAAAAATTTACAAGTGACAGTTTATATGGTTGCCACATATACCCGGGTACATCCAATAACCAGGATTTGATTTGAAAATTCATTACATACAATAAACATCTAAATAATTCATTACACAACATAAACATTCGTATATAGTTCATTACATTCCCAGTTACTAATCCCTTTCTTTTACCCACTTTCTCTCACCCTCAACCCCGTTATGGCGCCGGAACACCTTCTCCGTCCACCAAGTGTAACCATATATACATATATAAATAAACTTACATAACTTTATAGGTATCTATTTATATATCTATATCTATTATTATATGAGTATAAATCAAATAAATCACGCTGGCAACTTCAACTAATTATAACATATACTTGAAGCGTTTATTTCCACACACAAGCACAACAACACGGCGACCCTTGAACACTAGTTTGTTTATAAATCGGCGTCGTAGTTCAATGGATGTTAACTTGTTTAAGTTATGTTCAGGGCTTAAGTTTCTTGGATACTTAATGATCTTTCTCGTTGCCGCAATTATCGGTGTTTCGTACTATGTTGTTGTTGTTCTTACTTTGGGCCCACAACTATCACATGGTGGTTTTACATCTTTTGGTTCTGTTGTCATAATGATCGTATTTCATGTACTTGTAAGTGCTTCTAACCTGAATCCTTTTCAACTTGTTTGTTACTAATTATTTGCCAATTTGATTGAAATCGATTATAGTAGACTAGCTAGGTTTACGTGATTAATTGAGTGATGATGATAACGTATGTGCCATTTATAGGTTATCAAAGTTAGTTTCGTAGTTAGGGATTTTAGGAACTTCTGATAGTCTGGTATCTGGGTGTTAAATCATTAATATATAGTTAAATCAATGGGCTTATAAGAAAGTATGCGGTTTCATTCGATATTATAAATATGTGTAAACTGCATTGGGGTCTGGGGATCCCTATGTATTGGGACTTCCATTATATTACAAATAGATATACATACATCGCATTATTAAGGGTTACAATTGATTGAATTGGATCTCACTCGTTGTTAAGTATTGGTCATTGCTTAAAGTCTTAAACAATGCCTACCACAGATGTTATAAACAGAGACATCACATTATTAAGGCTGTATGCGGTCTAATCTATAAATAATTTACGGATACAAGTTGAAACCGAACTTTGCAGAATTAGATACTAATTTTATCATATGTTATCTAGTGGTTTGAAATTGGGTGATTTCATCAACAAGAAAGCAAATCTTGATTTTGTTCAAGTCTAGTTACTGATGGAGTCTATATACCAGTGCCATGCCACCTTATTTTTCTATTATAACAGTTGACTCAGTTACACGTACATAGGAGCTAAAACAACACAGGATTGTGGAAAAACTTGAAATGGATGACTTGATATTTATATGACAAGAGTGTGCTCGGTGATATTGGACTAGGCATGCTCAGTGTAGACATATATGGTGACCAACTCAGAAAAGTATAAGTCTTGTTGACTACAACAAGAGTTTCAGTTTGTAATGTAGACTTAGTATTGCTTACACCCAATGGTCTTGCTCTCAATTTTCATGTTCTGGTGACACTTATTGAGGGTGCATATGTTCCACCTTCTTTTACTGCTCAGATCAACGCAAACGTTCCAATGTTTCTTCTCAACCTTGGAAGCTTCTATGTCAATTTTGTCTGTATCACCATCATTGATCATTGTTTTTTTACTCTTATTGTCTCTGTCACCATGATCGGCACATTTTAACTCCTGTTCTGATGTTCTCTATGTGGTCATACAAAGAAACATTGCTTTGGGCTGGATATGTAACAGCCGACACACACTGCCCGTCGCTGTTGCCATCATTATACACTTGACCAATGGCATGGCGGTGCTTAGGCGTTGATTCACTTTCTGTCGAATGATCTTGAAGAATAATATTTCCTATGAGTGGTGTGAATATGAGTCATGGACAAGACTATTCTTAGGCAAAAAACATGCACACACTAAAACATGGATCTTAACTAAAACCTAGTTTATTTGCAAAATGGATTGGGTTTTAATGGTGATGTTGGGACAAATGATGGGCTGTTTGTTTGCCAACCCGACGCTGCACTTAGGCTGACCTCCATGCAGAACCCTGTTAAAATTAACTATCGACTGCCCCCTCACATCAGCGGGAATAAAGTTAATAAGGGCTGGCCCTCTCAAATGACTGGTTAATTCACCAGCAATAGGTCATCTACTCGTTACCTAATTTGGTAATCCTTTTGGTTTATTTGCAAGGCAAACTAATTTCTTCATTCCAGATCTATGTAGTGTGAATGGCTTTGGATTCCAGTGCAATGACTCAAATGTCATCTGATCCACACATGCTCTGATGCTCATAATACCATGGCCACTTGTTCTGATAGTGTCATTGTTCAAAATGGTATGTCATTTCAGTTTACACGTATCAGACAATCTACTCTTATCTTACAAGTTGCTTGCTTGGACCTTACCATCAATTAGTTATTCATTGTCCTACTATAGATCTTCAACCTATCTCACTATCAGCAGGGATGATCCATGTAGGCGTGTACCCTGCAATTCTTACATTTTGGTTTGTTGATAAACAAGTTTTTCTTTCTGGGTAGAAGGTAAACAAGTTTTTTCCTAGACTGAATTTTTCAGTATGGACTTCGATATTTCATCACATCTATGATCATAGTCTTTTTGCACGGCTCTATCTTCTTACCAGTCGTTCTCAATCACTTGATTGTTTTTTTATCCCTTCAAGGTTCACTCTTAGAATATAGTTTCTATCACTATGATAATTTTTTTCTTTCTGTGTGATGGTGCTTTAGAATTAATTCATTGTAGTTTTGAGCAGTTTATTTGCAAGTTATGTATTACATATCGTATTTCATGTCAATATACCCCACAACAAATTGATGTCATTGAACAAAAATATAGTCATTTCTTTGATGCTGCTTTCAGTCGTTTCTTCATATGTTTGAATCTACTTATGAGTCATCATTGTCTATGCCTTTTCATCCCATGGTGACCAGGACTCCTGATGACAATATTCAGGCTAAATAGTGTTAATCATATTCTTTATGATGTTTCTCGAATCTCGACTATCTTCTTCTTGAATGAGTCTGCTACCATTTTCTCAAATAAGTAATTGTCTGACATGGTATAGTTTTTTTACTAATTAATTTTTTTGGCGTTAATATATAACTAGACCTTGGTACTTGATCCTCCATGCTTACGTGCTAATTTTATACCATGTCAATACGTGCATAAGATTGAGCACGGTCCATGTTAGTTGTCACAAGGTGCAAATGGTTTTGAATCTTTTGAGACTTTTAGTTTTGTTGTGGAATCCACTACCGCCAAGCTTTATTATTTTGGTTGCCTTTTCTAGAAGATGGGATATTTATCAAGCAAGGTGTGAATCTTTACTTTTTGGAAGAAGTATCTGATGCTACTTATATGGCACAACCTCCACACTTCATGGTTTGTCTGTTAAAATGGAAGCCATTTAGGCCTTAAATAGGCTCCTCGGGGCTTGTGCATGGTTTGACAAGGTGTCTTCTTCTCTGGGTTGCCTTGGTTTTACTAAACGTCGCGCCCAATGTTGCTTCTCATATATGCTGATATTTTGATTGTTTGCAAAACCTTCTCTTAGATTAAAGACTTGATTGAACAACTAACTTCTCAGTTATATATTTACTCGGAGGGCAAACCAGATTCACATATTCTTCATTTGAGCCAGGAGCGATATCTCCTCGATTTTGACCATTTCAGTGTTGCAATATGTCTACATCTCACCTCCCCCATTCCCTGCCCATGCAATATTGGGTATCGTTGTTGTTGTACTATGTAAACCCATTTCTACAGCTATATTCAATTAGTATGGTGTCTCAGTTTATGCAAACTCCTACTGATGGTATCGAGATTCTTCTATATATTAGGGTACTGGTCGTTACACATATTTTTCAGATCTTGATAGGGTCAGTTCTCCAGTTGATCGTCGATTGTTTTGTAACTTTCACTTTCGAGTCTACCAACTCTATGGTGTGACAATGTTCCCACTACATACTTGTCAGACAATTTAGGTTTGCATCAACACACAAAACACATGGAGATTGATTATGTTTTGTTCGTTAATTGGTCCTATATTAATCTGTTGCCTGCCGAATAAGTCCCTATAGAGCTACTTACCGATGTTTTCAGTTTTCACAAAAAGAGGCCCATCTACTGATTATTTTCCGGTCCAAGCTACTCGTTGATCCTGCCATTCAGCTTGAGGGAGCCAGATTGAGATTAGATTACATGACCTTATTTTCTGTTATGGCAGTTGGGCCAGTTGTACATGGCTAATCTTTTTCATGTATATACATGCTATAGCTGGGTCTCCCTGTAATTCAGTGACAATGATACAATCTTACTAATTTCTGTCTCATTCTTTCGCTTAACGTCTCTGTCTTATAAATTCCACCTCATGCTGGTGCATTATTGGACCGACTAGGAATTACAAAACATGTTTTTTAATATCATATCCTATGTTGCAGCTTGTATTGTTAACATGGAGTTATATCATGGTAGTTTTGCATGACCCTGGCTCTGTTCCTGAAAACTGGAAACCTACATCTGAAGAAAATCTAGAAGCTGGACCTGATACTTCAGATTCTATGTCTATGGATGTGCCTGAAAGTAGACAAGCTTTAAGCTACTGCCGTTATTGTCGAAATGGGAAACCACCACGTTGCCATCATTGCTCTGTTTGTAAGTTAGATTATTGGATTTAGGGGGTGTTTGGGATTGTATTGTGAAAGTGGTTATCTGCTTATTTACGCTTTCAAGTGACAGATAATCAGTTTCTAGTGTTTGGGCGTAGTGAAATTGTTTTTGGTTATCTGATTATTTCAGGGTGAAATAATCAGTTTAAGAAAAGCTGCAACTGAACTGATTCTGAATTTCTGATTATATGTCTATTGAGTCCCTGAATAACCAAAATTTGCCAAACGCTCGACAACGAATTTTCACAATTCCAAACACATCCGAACACCATCTCTTGCAGCCTGTTTTGTTACAGCCAATTATCTATGATTATTCCAAATAACATAATTACTTTTAAACACGATGCCGAACACCCCCAATAATTAGACTTTGAAGTTGGTAATGCACCATAACGACTTGTCATATATTGCAGGTCAAAGATGTGTATTGAAGATGGATCACCATTGTGTATGGGTGGTGAACTGTGTCGGGGCACGCAACTATAAATATTTTCTACTGTTCCTGGTATTTGCTCTGTCTTGCCTTTTAAATCGACTAATCATTTATATGTGAATGAACTATAATATAGGCAATTTTTTTAAAATTCAGTTGTATACATTTCTGGAGACGACAATGGATACTATAGTATTACTTCCAAGTTTCTTGAAATTCTTTAAAGAAGCTAAAGGTCGCTCAAACTCACCAAGCGATCTTGCTCTTACCTTTTTGACATTTGGTAACTTTCAATTTCTTACCAACCTTATAGTTGCAACCTCTTGTGTACCACTTCTCATATTCATATAGATTTTGTAACTTGATGCAGTTTTAAATTTGGCTTTTGCACTAAGCCTTCTATGTTTCATAATAATGCACGCGTCTCTCCTATTGAGCAATACTACTTCTGTGGAGGTAATCATGAGGAAACCATGGTTTTCATATATTTATTAGATATCGAATGCCCCCTTTTCTTTATTTAATACAATAGCAAGTTGTGGATGGTTGTCATCTACAATTAAACCTTTTTTTATTTATTTTTAGTATCAGTTTTAATTTTTTGTAACAGGTGTATGAGAAGAAAGGAGTTGTGAGGTGGAAATATGATTTGGGACGGAAGAAAAATTTTGAGCAGGTAACTTGCATTCAACATCTCAGCTTGCAATCTGTCTAGCGCATGTTAAATATGAAGGATCTTTAATATTTATTTATAACATCACGATAAGTTCCATGTAATTGTTATGTTGTGTTGTAGGTTTTTGGCACAAGGAAGGCGCTTTGGTTGCTGCCTGTATTTGCCAAGGAAGATTTAGAGAATATACCCGCACTACATGGCTTAAACTTCCCAACATGTTCGGATGATGAAACCCAATAGTTTTAACTTCGTACCAGTCAACATGCTTTAAAAAGTTGGCACGTATATAAAATGTCATTACAAATGTACGTTAAGTAATTAGATTCATCATTCCAATTTCTTCCGCATCGACATTGGTAAAAGTTTTGTAACCAGACATAACGCATTTGTGATTAATGAAATATAGCTTGAATGTGAAGTTGAGTACTGAATGTAAAGAGACATCTTATCTTACCTTATTTAATGAAATTATGTGACTTTTAACAACTTTTTGTGCATATTGGCCCCTTGTAATAAGCCACAATTGACTTTTGCATCATTGTTGTTATTGACTCGTTAAAATCATGTTAGATACTACCAAGTTTTCCTTTCTCATTCATTTATTAATCTTTTACTCAATCGATTTCGTATGAACATCACGAACATTTCATTTGCTTGACACCATTTAACTGAGATAAAGAAGATTTGTTTGGAAGGATTGAAACGCGTGAATCACCAACATTTGGAACTTGTCTTCATCATAAATGAACGTGACCGCATACTTTGATGGCCATAACATAATTGTCTGTGTTCGATTATATCTTTCATAAATATTGCTACAAATTACAAAAGAGAGATCAACCACAATCGACAAAGGTGGCAATAAATGGTACATATAGAAATACATATTGAAACCAAAGAAAGCAAGGATGTTAAAATGTAGCAGCACGGTCCAAATCTAACAATTTGGATAATCAAAGACATCAAGAACGACGACGTACTATTGAAAAGATGAAGCGATACAAAGTCAATGGTCGCAATTGAGGTCGACAGAAGAACATTGTGCTTGACTACCATAAGGACCAAGAATACATGATGTAGACAACAACAACAACTCTAATACTTTTCTAACAAACCAACTTGCTTGGCCAAAAACCGCACACGACTCCAGTTTCTTCAAACCAAGTTTTCTTCAAACTGCTTAGTACGTGACCAATGATTCTTAGGATCATTACCCTGTCAATGATCAAATTAATCGTACGTAAACAAATGAAGGTACGTGGATAAGAAACCGAGTGAGAAAAGTTAACAATTCGTTAAACGGGATACATCACGTTCACTTAGCACCCATTCCGGATAACGGTTCAATCATTTTATCCATCGTCACCCAGGAGTTTTCCAAAAAAAGTGTGTTCCAACAAGATTCCGCGTGGTCTTGTCTTGATGGGACGTAAAGCTATATGATACTTCCAAATGACCACATTTTCAAAACAAATCGGCTATTTACTAAATATAGGATGAACCATATTAGGGATAGAGTTAGAGGTTGAGATGTACTTCATAATACTCGAGTAAGAGTTTAGACTCTAATTGTACATAGATTCATATTGTACCTTTTTTAATGTCTAAATATGGCAATTAAACTTCTCAAGTTTTGTCAAAAATTTGAGCATTATGTGTCTGGATGATCTGATGGACCGCTGACAGTTATTTTTTCCGAACACTATTCATTTTTCATAGGGATTAGTTTCTGGGGATGTAAAGAACTATGACCGAATGTTCATAGTAGGAAATAACTAAGATCGTGTGCATTG
>JAOXNX010000019.1:27237780-27254257 GCA_028566075.1 Solidago caesia
CCCGAACCGATCCATTCGGTTTTTAGAAAACCAAAACCAAACCAATGGGTTCGGTTCGGTTTTCGGTTTTTTCGGTTTTTTTCGGTTTTCGGTTTTTCCGGTTCGGTTTTGCTCGGCCCTAATAACAAGGTTTATCTTTACTTGGGTTTCGTGTAAGGATAATTGATAAATACAAAGGAAGAAGAAAAAGTTAAATAATATATATAAACGAAAATAAGTGTAAGAAATAAAATAAAAAAGTTTTAAAAAAATGATCCCAAACTAAAAATTAAAAAGAGTCTAAGGGCTAATTAACCCAAAAAAAAAAGAGTTTGTAACTGATACAAGGTTAAGTTGCTAACGCACCCGTTTAGACACATGTTTAAAATGGACAGATAGACCGATGACATGGCAAAAACATTTCTTATTTAGAAAAAAAAATAATAATAATTAAGTCGTTGGCTCATTCGTTAAGACACATGGTCATTTTAAACACATGTGTGTTAACGAGTGAGTTAGCAATTTAACAGAATATATAAAAATAAAAAAAATTATATAAAGCTAGCTAGAAGGTTTCCCTTTTTAATAGAAAATTAACAACTAGTCGTGAAATTAAAATTTCAATTTTTAAAATAAAAACAGTGAAAACTTTAATTTATTCGAAATTTGTCCTATAGCATCTAAGTCATCCTGAAAAAACATTTGAGGTATAGCATAAGTTGTTATTTTACGAGTTTGCTACCGATCGATCGAGTACATGCAGACTGAATGTGACTTTGCGCCGGCCAATTAGTATTCAATTTCGAGAAATGGTCTTTCTTGATGCCGGCCCATGAACTATTTCAGTGTGTGCCACTTGTTGCATTCATTTCAGAAAGAAAGTAAATGTGTCATATTACAAGCTAGCTAGCAGGACTGCATACATATGGAGAGTTGATCCATGTGATTACAAAATATTGAAATATTATTACAATTTATACTGACTTGAACACTTAGGGGATATAAGGAACATACTGTATTTTTATAAAAAAAATTTTTTTTACTGTATATGTAACTTAACTTACCAAATTATCACTTTATTGTGCTTCTGAGTTCTGATTCACAACGTACACTCGATCTCCCTACTAAACTTAAACAAATACTTCGTACTCAGAACGATGTCCGGCTAATAAAGCTCGAATGGAAATATGAAAACAAGCATAGCAAAGTTAGCACTAATGGCCGGCTACATGAACAATATCTTAAACTGGTCTAGAGTTCTTGACTAGTTCTTCGGTAATAGATTGAATCATCAACGTCATGTTAAGTTGAGACGAACCACCTTCCTCCATTGCTCGCTTTGCCGTTTCTCGAAGCTCGCTCGCCCTCTCTCTCCTTGCCTTTGTATCTTCTTCATTATCCATCAGAGCTTTCACAGCCATCTTAATGTCTTCCCTCTTCACTATCACTTCAAACTTATCTTTTTCTCCAAAAATAATAGGAACTTCAACACCAATTCGAACTCCAATTTTCAACACGTCTATGATAAATCTTTCATTTAGGAATTGCTCTGCAAAATGGGGCCATGTAATCATTGGGATTCCAGCACAAATCCCTTCTAGAGTCGAGTTCCATCCACAATGCGTTATGAATCCTCCTATGGCTTGGTGTGACAGTATCAAGACTTGCGGTGCCCAACCGCGTACCATTAGACCTCTATCTCGTATCCTTTCTTCATATCCATCTTCTAAGATCCATCTCTCAAATTCGTCACTCTTGGACCTAACAAACCAAATAAAGGGTATATTTGATAACTCCAATCCTATTGCAAGCTCAATATCTTGGTCTGGGGAACCACGAGATATACTTCCAAAGCAAACATAAACCACCGACTTTGGCTCTCTCAAATCCAGCCATTTCAAGCAATCATGCCCGTTGATTGCCGCCTTGTTACCTCTCTCAGCTATATCCTCGAAGTTTTTGTTGCATAAGGAAACTGGACCAATACACCACACCTTTTTATCTGTAGCTTTTTCAAGTTCGTCAACATACTTGGGTTCCAACTCCTGAAAACTATTAACCACAATCCCAAAAGCAGTTTTCTCCGCTACTTGCGTTTGTTCATACCTCTCCAGCATTTCTTTTGTGGGTCCTTTTCCCCAAGTGGAAGCCTGTGGTTTGGTAATTTCAATCCGGTCAGGCAAACCAGACAGCTCAAAGTACTTAGAATCGGAGTCGATTTCATCAAGGATATTAGTATTTCTCAATATGTGTATGCATACAAAGGCAAAGCATCCAGGTCCATAGAAAATGAGCCTTGGAATGTTTAACCTCTTAGCCACATCGGCCGTCCATGGAAATATACTATCTGAGATGATGCAGCTTGGAGCAGGACTTAAACCCCTGAGCATTGTTTCAGCTGGTTCTTCTAGCATATATGTGGCGGCAATAAGATTGGTACCCAGTGAAAACGATGGAAGCAAGTCGAAACTTTCACATCCTTCAGGCAAACCAACTTCAGCTAGTGGGAGTCGGAGCTCAAGAACTTGAATCTTGAGCTTAGCTTCAGTTGCACGGTCAATAACTGATTTAAAACGCTTCGCATTAACAGGAGTTGTGATTATAGTAACCGTAGCACCTCGTTGGGCTAGCATTCGGGCAATGTCCACCATGGGTATCATATGGCCTTGACCCATTAGAGGAAACAATATAAAGTGAAGATTAGTAGAAGGAGAAGCCATTGGAGATCCTGAAGTTGGTTCTCGGTGATTTTTTTGTAAATGTTCTTGACACTGATTGAAGTAAAACAAAAATGGGATGTGTCTTTTAAAGTAATAAAAACTTAGATATGGGAATGGAGTTATGACTTTTACATGTTTTATAAGTTAATGGAGTACAAATTTAAAAAATAAGAATCAAACCTATCAAGGAGGACGGGTTTAGATCCCACACAAATCCCATACCCATAGTCATTCATGTTTTCAAACCAAACCCCCCCTTAAATCAATTAAAAAAGAAAGTCGAAAAACCAAGATATTGAAGAAAGAGAAATAAATAAATAAAAAAAGAGTCAAAAATTTCTAAAGTCCTAATAATAATCAAGAGATACCAAAACTCAACACAACTTTAGCACAATAATAATCATATAATAATAATCATATAATGATAATAGTAAAAACAAGATTTATAGCAGACTTTTGATCAGAATATTGAGGGTGAGAGGATAATGATTAATGAAAACGGCTACAAAAGAATGTAATGAACGGTTGCCTAATACACTCCATCCACATATGTATTTATACACCATATTAGCTGGGCCTTTTATCTTCAGCTTTTGACATAATTAGTCCACCAATAGTTTGGCCCAATGCCATATCCTTTGCAAGTCCATACATCAACACTCCATTAGCCCATAAGTCCATCCTGAGCTCAAACAGAACATAAGTAAAGGCTGTAAAGCTAAGCACAATTAATTTATATACGGAATATGAATTAATCCTCTTAACTCATCCTCCTAAAAATTTTTCTAATAATATGATCATGACACGTGATAAAATCAAAGAATGTAATTATGAGAGAGAATTAATGGATTACACGTGGCATAGAGTTAAGGCATTAAGAGGATTATTAGAAGGATAAGTTAGGATAATCTATAAAAAGATGATTTACATACAAAATTTAAGATGCGGCACGCTTTTAAAAGTATCTTCAATGATTTGAACTTTAAGTTAACAAGTCCATAGAACAACTATCGTAAAATTGCCTGGAACTGTGGCTAGTAATCAATTTTTTAAACGTCCAACAAAAATTAATTTCCGACTATTCGGGGTTACCCAATGGTAAAAGGTACCCCATACGCCCGCAAACGACAGATAGCACTGGATAGCCATAGTCCACCAAAGGCACTAGTTTTGAGAAAAATTCGTCGTCCGAAGGTCCACTGTGGTAAAACTCGTTTTGGATCGAATTTGAACTCAAGACATATGGACTCAAATCCATCTTTTCATTTTTCTTTTCATTTTTCCATGCCGATTGAGGTAAAGCTCATTGGAAAACTAGTAACCATTCAACTTAGATCTTATGCTCATCTTTATAAGGATTTAATTTAAGACAAATTAACGGCTCTAATAATTCAAGCTTTTGAAAAAAACTTGGATTTGAATTTCAAAAGCTTGGATTTGAATCCAAGCTCAGCTGCTAAGCCACTTTGATGTCGACCCACCATCTTATAAAGTGAAATTGGACCACTTCATGGCATGCCATCAAATCTTAATCGCTCAAACATTGACTATAATCTCTTTTAGTCTTTTCATAGGTATGGACTACCCTGGTGCCCGCACGTTGCGGCGGTGGTGATGGCGGCGGCAGTGTGGTGGTGGCGGCAGTGGTTGGTAGTGGTGATGGCGCGACGAGTGGTGGCGGCGGTATGGTTATTATTGTAAAAGTAATTAATGTAAAAGGGGGTAGTGTAGTTATTTTAGGAGTTGAGGAATCTATATTGTAAATTATTTAATTAAGGGTATTATAGGTATTTTAAGTAGAAATGTTTAAATTAGTGAATAAAAGAATGAGGATTAATTAATTCATTAAGTGTAGAATGATCATTTCGCATTTCGCATTGTGTAATTTTCAACAGGGGTTGGGATAATCTTTAATAGGGAGTATAGATAATATATTATAAATAATTTACCTAGAGGTCCCAAGTTTGAATTATATGGAAAAAAAAATATACTCCTTTGTCGCCTTGAGATTAGTCACCGATTGGATACTTAGCTTAAATAAATAATAATAATCTTTAAATACCAGGTTTGTTAAAAGGTCGAACAGTTGTGTTTGGAAAAGTGACCTTACATGATTCAAAGTTATACCTAGTCATTGAAGTCTAAACCGTATTTACGCAAATCACCAATAAACAAGTGGAAATCAATACTATGTTATTGAGTTATTTTTGGGGGATATATCGAAGAAGTTGAAAAGAGAAAAAACCCCCTAAAAAAAGTTTTTTTCCTCTTAAAGTCGAGGTTTCAAGTTATAAGCACATAGATAATGACGATACAAGAAAACCGGAGTAGCAATGAAGCGAGTTCAAATATGGGCTATAAACTCAAGTCTCACATTCAAAGTTGAAAAAAATTCTATAATTATATTAGAGATGACAATTGATCGGGTATGAATCAGGTCTAGTCAGAGCCGGCCCTATAGTATTATAGGACTAAACATCTGCTTTGAGCCCCCAAAAGTTTAAGCCCATATTTTACATAATAGGTTTAATGTTTTGTATATTTGGGTTCAATGTTTTGTATATTTTACTAAATAAGAGTTTCAGCTTTCCTTTTAAAAAAATCTTCCCCCTTTTTTTCTTTCTTTCTTTGTTTACTTTACTTTATATGCTAATAAATTAGGCCCCAAAAATTGATCTCGTTTAGGGCCACAAAAAAGCTTGAGCCGGCACTGGGTCTAGTCATATCCATATTCGCATCCATATTCATTTAATCTCAATATCTTCATCCATATCCATATCCATGGAAAGAAATGGATAAATGGATATCTAACTAGATAATTTTTTGTTAACAAAATACCGTATTTTTCAATGAAATCAAAACGTAGTTTATGACAAATTAGAATAAGATGAACACTAGACAATATAACCAATGTTTGTTAGTTATAACAACTCGATGTTTACCGTTGTATTATTAAGTTTGTACGATTTCGATGACAAAAAGAAAACATTATCAACATTTTAGTAGAAGAAACAAATTAAATAAGCTTATATAATATCTCTAACATATAATAAAAGAAAAACCTAAAATAACTCTTGGTTAAGTTTAGACTTTTAGATGATTTTCATTCTTGATGATCTAACAATTCATTAAGTTTAATGATGTCATCATTGACCAAAATATGAATCAAAAAATCTTTAGCACTTTTACAATTTTATTTGTCAATTTTTTTTCTTTAACTCCTTATGAATTCAATACGAAGATGCCATTGCCATAAATATTATAAACTAATACCATTTGATAATTGATTTTTAATTTAATTACATAAATAAATTATCGACATACTAAAGTGTTTAGTTAATTTTTTTACCCACCTATATGTTAGTGTTTAGTTAAATTTTTTTACCCACCTATATGTTAAATCAAAGTTAAAGGGAAGATTTCATTTAATATGAATTAATACTTAAGTTTATTAATATGATGATTGCTCTAGAGTATATGAAAAAATTTTAGTTTCTTAGATATATTTATTGCAAGTAATTGTTAACAATTAAGTTTATAACAATAACTGAGTTGTGTCAATAGATAATTGGTAATAGATAATTGGTGTACTAAAGTTTTGGTGATGGAATCGAATTGATTTATTTTGTTAGTATTGTATATTTGTATTTATTGAAATTATAATATACTTACATTACATGACACAATGTAAGTAAACAAAAGAAACCAAAAAACAACGCAAATAAATCAAATTATACAACTTTATTCTTTATTTATTTTATTTCAATGTTCGGTTAGCAAATTGATATATAAATTATAAAATGAGTTAACTATTATGATACTATGAAACATTATCGTGTTATAGATTATATACGTTTTACCGTTATTACGCGGGTAATAATCTACATTATATAATATATAAGTTATAAAGTTACTTGATTTTGAGATTAAAAAAAACCTTTAAAATCTCATTTTTATCCAAAATATTCATAAAATCCTAATTTTTCACTTTTAGTATGAAAATGTTAATTTTGATGGTAAACAGATATAATCCATGGATGACAAAGCATCATTCATAATCATATGCACTAAAGCTGAAATGCTGAATCGGGTGAGGTACATGCCTACCAAATCGGGTTTCCATTGCCATCCATAAACTATATAAGCTTATGAGCTTATTACTTATATATTAAGTAGAACCCAACGGTACTTTGGACTTATGGCTTTGTATGAGTTAGATTTATAAAGTAAAATTTAATTATATAAGGTGACTTATATTAATTAGTAGGTTATAGGTTCTCGTTTTACTTTAAAAAATTATAAATATATGTAAATGTATTATATTGTTTTTATGAAAATAAATATAATCTTTAATATTTGACTCATGTAATATAGGTGATAGGATATAAACTCACAACATATTTTTGTCATCCACAACATATCCTGTTTTAAACAGTTGTACATTGTGCAGTAATATGTTTATGTTTGTTGTAAATGACAAAAATATATTGTAAGTTTATCGTACTTAGCAATATAAAAAAAAAAGAATAAATAATAAAAAAAATATATAAATATGAAATGTCATATGGTTTAACTTTTGTGATGGACTTTGTCGCCTACTGTCAATTAGCAGAGGTGGGGGTCCTGGATCGTGAATATATATTTATAGAACCCGAACCTCATTGAAAGCTCTGATTTATGAGTTTCCCTTTTTAATTATGAGTTACATAAACTGGTGCTAAGAAAACCAGAACTAGAAACTAGAAAGCAATTGGGAAAGAGATGGCACGATAGTCAAAATGTTGTTTAGTTTATGTTTCATTTATAGTAAGTGGCATTATATTCGTTGTTATTACTCCATAAATTTTTAGAAGGTTTTCTTTTCAAGTAGAAAATTAAAACTTTTTTCTCCCTCAATTAATTACACCATATTTAATTCCATGTGAAAATAATGACATACATCTCTTATCTTCTTCACTGTCACATCATCTTTTTTCTCAAAAAATTTCTAAAACACACCACTACCAACAATGATATTTTTCTTTCTTCTGATACAAATATTTATTATTTGCAATTATTTAAACACATAATTAAATAAAAACTTTTCTCAAATAAAACTAAAACATTACATTAATAAAAGTAAAACATTACATTAATAATTAAAATAACATTACATTTAATAAAAATGTTACACTATTAAAAAAAATACTCGTCGTCGGTGGTATCATCGCCGTCGCCGCCGCCAAACAGGTGTCCAAACTCATCCATTAAAGATTTTTGATACGCGATAAGGGCTTTTATTTTTTTTTTCCTCTGAAAACCATCGAGAATTGGCTTCTGAAGGAACCCGAACGCATCCATAATTTCCTTTTTTCTCGTCGCTGCTTGAATGGTTTTCAACGTATCTTCTTGCATCTTCGTAATTCTGTCTAGTTTCTCACGCGTTGCATCGCTCGAATATCGGCCGGAAGTTGGATCCGATGAACTTCCAGTCCTCTGGCTAACGTTGCGACCCGGTGCTCTCCTAATGGGTCATCTTGGAATAACGCGTCCATAGCTGGGTTTGGGGTTGGGTTCGGTGTCAGATTTGGCTCGTCGTCGTTCAAATTTATTGTTGGGGTCGCGGGTTCACGGATTGATCGTTTGTTGGGGCCCATGACACCGTGGTCATCCCAAAACGTTGGATAACCTTTGAGCTCTTGATAATAGTGCTCGTGAACAAACGGTCTTCCCGTTTCTTTTGTGAAGTGTTTATGCGTGGCGTTGT
Organism: Solidago caesia; assembly: GCA_028566075.1. Classification (NCBI taxonomy): domain Eukaryota; kingdom Viridiplantae; phylum Streptophyta; class Magnoliopsida; order Asterales; family Asteraceae; genus Solidago; species Solidago caesia. The sequence continues at coordinate 27,246,226 of JAOXNX010000019.1, forward strand.
TAACGGTTTTGTCGCCGACACCGATTTATCGCCTTTGTTCGCTATATTTTTTTAACAATTCCCTTGAACGCCTTTACCGTGATCCGTATCTTGTTCCATTTGTTGGTGAGTTGACTTTTGGTGCGTTTTCTGTCAACTGTTGCCGCGTTGAAAGCGGTAACAATGGAACCCCAAAAAGCCGCTTTCAATTGACTTTTTCTGGTGACGGGGTTTTCAGAAACCGTGATCCAACTTTTTGACATCACTAAAGCTTCATTGTCGGTCCACTCCCTTTTTGTCATCGGCGCCTTCCCCTTTTTCTCTGGTCGTGTGTCGGCAAAACTTCTTCTTCGTCATCGACCGAGGCGACACTAGTCCCCTCTCGTTGATTGTCAGCTTCATTGTCGATGTTGATTGGTGGATTTTGTTGTTGTTGATACCATTATTGTTGAAATAGATTTACGGCGATTTGTGGTGGCCCCATATTGGTTGATGACGAATAGTTGCTCGTTTGAACTTACGGGTTGGATGAAGAGTTTGCCGGTGACGGTATGTCGAGTAAGCTCTGCCACATAACGGAACCTAAAGATCGAGATTGGTTGATTTGGTTGTTTCAGTTTGACATGGTAGTGTTGTTGTTAAAAGGATTATGTATGGTTTGTATGAAAATTTTTGGTTGTTTTGTATGAAAAGTTGTATAGATTGGTTTGTTTATATAATAGGTAAAAGTTTAAAAATAAAAAATAAAAAAAGGTTTAAACGGCTATATAGCCGTTGCATTTGAAAAACAAAAAACAAATAGTTTTTTTTGTTTGAATACACTCCCCGGCCCCACACTTTCTCGTCTTCTCTCGTCGTAGCCACAACACACCTTAAAGACGAGGCCACGACGAGCCGTTGGCATTGGTCTAATGGTTCATTGGTTGATTGATTTGGCAATTTTAGATTCATCATTTAAAACCTAGTTTACATCAGATTACTTTTTAATATGACTTTAATCTTCATTAGTTGAGGGGTTTTAATGTTTAATTCTACATTTTGTAATTACATGTTATACCATCCCATAAAAATTCTTAACTAAATGAGTTTTATGCCGCTATTTTTTAACTTTTAGATACTTCGTTTTAATGACGACTTAAAGACATGATAGACTAAATAGACAAGTATACACTAGCTCCTGAGTGTTTTTTATATATTATTTTTATAAATTAAGGAAGAAGAGAGAGGGAGGGAAATAGATCATTCTGCGACACATAAAAAGAAAAGTTGGAATTGGGTTATATTAGTCTTCCTTTATCCTCCCATTCTCTCCTTTAATGAAGGCCATAACACAACATTGTTTCTTTTTCTTTCCTCTTCCTTCGTATTAATAAACTGTGAAGCAAGGCGTAACTTATAATGAAGGCAACATAATGACATAAAAGATTATAATATATATTTTTAATAATGAGCTAAGAGTATATGTAGCTGGCTTCTAAAGGTACACTTTTAGGCATACAAACTTTTGAACCACAATATGTAACAAACTTGTAAAAGTTATTTATTTTTGTTCCACTCTTATTTGGTTTCATTTTCTCAAATTTCTTAAGACCATTTTCCTTTTCTTTATCCTTGTTTTGGAATTACCATAAGATGTTATAATAATACAATATGTACATTAGGTGTGTGTAACACAAGTTCATCTCCAAGCATAACATTGAATGAATATTTGCCATATAGCTAAATTACCATACGAACACGATATACAACAACGGGGAACACATACTTAAAACTCTCTTATGATACAACGGTTGGAGATCGATCAAACCAAACTCTCATTTGGTTGATGTCGTTAGTCAAAGATATATTTGGAGGTTAGCAGGACATATGTACTACATATATGTTCAATTTCTGGAACATATGTTGGCTTAGTCGATCAAGGTGTAGCCACATTTTCCTTGGCAAGAGGAGCAATCTCTTCACCGTCGATCCCAGGCTCACTACCTTCGACCCCCAAACTCAGAAGCGCCTCCTCCCATTTCTTAGCAGGTTTCTGACCAAATTTCAAAAAACACAAACAATTATGCCTAAGAATACATATTATTTTTATAATGATAAGCTTTTTTTTTCATTTCAACAACCAACCTTCCATGAAAGTTCTTGAGCCATACAGTTTTGAATCATCTCTGAAAATGCTGGAGTACCATAAACTGCTAACGCCCTTTTAACAGTCGTTGCAATTGCAGTTACATCCACTGGATCGACAGTTTCACACTGCGAAAATGGTTTACTTGTTAAAATTAGCCAATTGTCCACAAAACAGAATAAATACTAATTCAGGGGAATATATGTTACCTCAACATTAAACGCCCCCATTTGAAATCCTGTATAGCCTTCTTTCACCGTGTCAACCAACCCCCCAGTCGATGCAACAATAGGCACCTGCCATTACAAATTTAAGACCGAAATAAGAACTTATTCATGCATTAGCACTCTGACAAACTTATAGGTTGTATGCATACACATCCATATGGCATTGCTTGCAACTGTATGAGACCACAAGGTTCAAATCTACTAGGCACGATTATAAAATCAGCTCCGGCTATGATCATATGAGCCAATTTCACATTAAACTTGGCAACTCCTCTAGCCTTTAGAGGGTATTCTATCTCCAGATCGTCCAACTGTTTCTCCATGACCTTTTTCCCCGTACCCTGAAAAAACAAAAGAAATCATGAATCATGAACCATTTATTATGTATGAAAAACAAACAAATAAGATATACGAAAACTTAGCAACTCACAAGAACTATTATCTGAACGTTCTCGCCTATGAATTCAGGGATGGCTGCAGCAAGAATATCAGAGCCTTTCTGCTCTTCAAGCCGCCCTATAAATCCTATAACCGGGATGTTCTTATCCACAGGCAACCCAACTTCTGCTTGCAGTGCTTCTTTTATAAGCGGCTTTGCACTCATTACCTACAAATAAAATCACATATCTCGTTAACATCCATGCCATGTAATACATATCATCCACCAAAAGTTAAACAGCTAGCTAACTGTTATTTCTTACAGTGGTAGAATCAAATTTGACAGTAGTAAATTTATCGGTCATGGGGTTCCATTCCTGGACATCCATTCCATTCACGATTCCCTGGATGGTTGTTTTCCGCAGGATATTGTCTAATTCCACACCTTTGTCTGGACCGGAAATAAGCTCTTGGGCATAGTAAGGGCTAACGGTTAAGATCTTGTGTGACTCCAGTATTCCTGCTTTCATCCAATTGATCTTCCTTCCTTTTACCGGTTTGTCATATCTGCAGAGTTACAATAATCACACAACTCGAAAAATGTACAGCAACAACATAAATTACCACAAATTTAATTAAATGACAAGCATTAAATTAATTACCCATCTATGAAATCGAAAGAGCTCTTAAATTCATCTGGAAGATTGAGGAGCGAAAAGTCTGAAAAGGCAAATCTGCCTTGGTAAGCTATGTTGTGGATACAAAAGGCAACCTACATAAAATAAAACCCCAAATGTTAAAACCAAATGATATCTTTGTAAGACGTTAGACATGTAATTAACATAGCTAAAGGAGCTTACTTTAGCACTAGAATATAATCCTCTTGATTGATACATGCTTTTCAAGTAGCATGGAATGAGGGCGGTATGCCAGTCGTTGGCAATGAACACAACATCCTCCCCTGCACCCAACCAAAAATACCATCTTTAACCATCATTCGTAATTTAAAGGCTTATATAAGATGGATCATACCGTATGGCCCTGAGAAGTATTCGCTACTATTGAGGTTTAACACCCTAGGGGCTTCCAAAGCTGCCTGGAATTGACATAATTAAGCTTTAACATAGTACATTTTTAAAGGAGTAGTACATTATTATTCTTTGGAAAACCATGTCAATTAATAAACCTGGCATAACAAGCTGAACCTAAGTTGATTGTCCTGATAGTCTATTCCAGCAACAGGTCCATAAACTTTTGAAGCTGTCTTTCCCCAAACCTGAACTCCATAAATTTCATTAAAAACTAGGTAACTTAAATTAAAGTGAATGTACAAATAAAATGGGCATAGATCCTGACCTTCTCAAGGAACATTGGGTGATCGACAAACACGCGATCAACACCTCTCTTATAACAGTGGAAAAATCGCACCTTTTCGGTTCTGTCCCCAGCCTTGAGCTATATGTAGATGTGTATGTATATCAAACCGAAAGCATGTACATTTTTTTCTTTGATGAAATCAACATAATACACAAATGGTACTTAAACTTGGTATACCTCAAGTTCTACTTCAGTATCCCAAGCATCTTTGTACTGATCATAACGTGGTGATACCGTCATTACACGATGCCCATTTGCCTATACAATTAAACATATCCAATGCAATTTGTGACAACATTCAACATTGTCGCAAATAAACTATAAGGGGTGTTTGGGATTTTGCTTATTTTAAGTGTTTTTCTGCTTTATTTCCTATCTTTAAAGCAAATCAGCACTCACAAACACTCTTCTGAAAACCATGTGCTTTAGATCAGAAGGGATAAACACTTTAGAATAAGCATGTTAGTACGTCCTTCCCTTTTTTTTTTCTTTTCTAAGCAGATAAGCACTTTCTAATAAGCAATCACAAACACGGGTTAAAATGCAAGAAACAGTATTAGTTAAAAACAACATACAGCCATGGCAGGAGGGAGACCACCAAGGACATCACCAAGTCCACCGGTTTTGCTCCACGGGCCAACTTCGGCTCCAATAAATACCAAGTTCATACCACATAATCCACATATGATCAACTTTCTTGAATTCCCATTGTGACCCTTTTTATTTGGACCAACCACCTTCCATTTATTACTATTATTATACACAACTCTAAGTCCTTCATGAAGGACCATTTGTGTCTTGCCAACTCTTAACACATTTAGTCCTTTAACCTCTGATCTTCTGTTATTGGCAGATAATGCAACTACTGATCCATTGTTGGTTTTTGTCACACAATGCCATGCAGTTGCAGTTGCCATGTTTACTACACTTCAATTCTGTTGTAAAAAAATTTCAAGTTATGAAAACAGAAAGGATTAATATATACTAGTATACTACTAGTTAAATAAACAAAAATGAAGCATAAAAGGGAAATGTGTTGGAAAATGTACGACCTTTTTGTGTGGATGAGTGAAGGGAGCAAGTGTGGCAAACAAGAAGGAAAGAAATGAGTGTGTATATATATATATTGTATATATCTAGTATTATTTGTGGATGTGATTAAAATTGAATTCACGTGGGCTACATGCCAAAATGCTAAAAACCACAAATTGTTTTTGTCTTTATGGTTGCTGGTGTTTGCCTATTTGGTGTTTGGACTTTTGCTTCCGAGAGGCCTGATATTGTGTTTACGGTTTACATTTATTTAGACCCCAGTGAAGTTGTATTAGAACATATGGGAATATGAAGGAATATTATTGCAACTTGATTATTGGAGCAGTTCACCTTTAAAATTTCGTGTCAAATATGAAGAAAAAAAAAAAAACCCAAAAAGTAAAAAAGTATATCACGTTATGACATTCACGAGCAGGGGCGGATGTAGGCTTTGAACAACGGGTAATGCCCTCTATGATTGGTCAAGTAATAATGGTGATATAGTGCAATTTGTTAATGATGAAGCCCTCATTTTAATATGGTGTTATCCCTGACTGAGTGGATGATCCCCTTTCAAAGCTCCAAAAATTAATTTGTATAGCCTTCAAATTGGGTGTGTCTAAAGACACCCTATACATGTTGGGTACACATCTATGTAATCATTAGTTAGTTAAGTATGTCATTACGTTTTTTTTTTGTTAATTATTAGTTTAATTAGTTATGTCATTTTATTATTTTCTAATCATTACATTAAATGTCATGTCATTTTTAATATCCTTATTATTTTATCTTTTTTTTTCTAATCTTTTTTTACTAACACAATATATCTTTTTATAAATTTATTTATCTTTATATATTGTTGTTGTTAAATATTATTGATAATAAAAACTTATGTATTATATAAAAGTCTAAAAATAACATAAATAAAAACTTATGTATTATATAAAAGTCCAAAAATTATACTCTTTTAAATATTTTTCTTCCAATTCGAATGGACAATTACTTTTTTTTTTTAGAGGGAAGCCTTGCTTGTAGTTTTCTTAGGTTTGTATTCACCACCACGATCGCATCTAAGTGCAACTTTATAAATGAAACCGCTTGCATTTGCTTTAGATCTTTTAGTAATAATGACATAACCAAGAGTAGAGCGAGCCGTTGTTTATACCCAATCCATCAATTCTTCACGTGACATGAACACCTACAATAGTTATTAAAAAAAAAAAGAAAATTAAATAATAATAATAATAATAATAATAAAGAAAAGCTAATAATAATAATAATAATGGTCATCACAAAATTAATAAAACATATACCGTAATTCCTAAATGAAAAGCTACGTAACAAGGACATAATTCATAAAGTTAAGAATATAACGAGGACACAATAATAGAAAACATATACTGTAACTCCTAATAATGGTTTTAACAAAAAGTTTAAAAAGTTAATAATAATAATAAATGTATAAATACTATAACATTTAAAAAACTAATAATGATAAATGTATTAAATAAGGATATGTAATTAATTTTAACTTTATGTATTAAATGAGAGTCCATGTGGACCGATCTAGATTCGTGATTCCTAGACTATGAGAGTGCGGAATCCTCTCATAGTCTTGATTTGAAGCTTATTTAATGAAGAACATATATATAGATATGTGACCACGTTTTAACAAGAAAGAACAGAAACGAACAGATTAAGAAACAAGAACAGAGGAGATAGAACACAGATATAAAACTCATATTTCATTAATCATCATGATTTACAAACCAAATGAGTATACATCTGTGGAAGCTGGGGTATTGATCACTACCCCAGTCCAGGAATGGTTTTCTGTTGCAACACTAAAACGCTAAGAATAAACTCTCAGCTCCAACTCCCTTAGAATAAAGAATAAACTAAGACAAGTATTTATAGGCTGGACTAAAACTCTGTCATATAACGCCCTTGACCAAAAACACTAACTGTTAAAACGCTGTTATGACATAAAACGCTATTCAATAGCGTTTTATCCCTATAACGCGGTTACTGTTCACGGGTACTGTTCACAGCGCTTTTGGTCATCTTTCTTGCAAATGATGTAAAGTAACAGCCTTTTAATTGAGATGCATCGGACACAAAATGTGCACCCAAACGTGCACTAACAGTCTCCCCCTTGACCGATGCACTCAATTCATTTACCGATAATCTTTAGCTATAGAGAGCATGTAAAAAGAAGCTCCCCCTTAACTAATACTATCGGGTCTTCTTTTGTTGAGACTCGATCTTCTGACACTTCACTATGGTCTTTAACCTGCAAGATCCCTATATCTCTGTAACAACCAACTAATCCAACACATCTCATCGTAGTTCTCCCCCTCAACAGTAAGCACCTCCGAATTAAGCATATCGAGAAATTAATCACGCCTTGCCTAACGAGTATATAATAGAGAAGTTGAGTTTCCAACGATCAGCATCACACTAATTAGCTCTCACAAAAATAAGAAATCCTGTAGCATGAATCTTGTAGTTCTCCCCCTCAGCAGTAGACATCTCCGAATTAAACATAAGCAATCTTCCAAATTAATGACCTATTGCCCCGAGAAATTAATCACGTCTTGTTTAACTGGCATCTTCCAAATTAAGCAATCTTCCAAATTAATGACCTATTGCTTAACCGGCATAGAATAGAGAAGTTGAATTTCCAACAATCAGCATCACACTAATCATCTCTCAAAATCCTGTCTCAACTAGCAGCGTCTGACTCTGTCTTGTATCTTCACAACTCCACCAATTACCCGAAGTCTTTCCTATCAGATCTCCCCTTCAGTTATATACACCGCCAAACACATAAAGATCTTTAATATCTCTTGATTAATATCTCTACATCTTTGGAATATAGATAGGTTCAATCTTCAAATACTCATCGACAAGT
>JAOXNX010000019.1:27254357-27272053 GCA_028566075.1 Solidago caesia
TTGCAAAAGATGTAAAGTAACAGCCTTTTAATTGAGATGCATCGGACACAAAATGTGCACCCAAACGTGCACTAACATTAAATGCAAATTTGAATACAGTGAATTTGATGTATTAATGATGTGTTTAAATTTAAATGTGTAATATGAAAAGTCTCTCTAAATAGAACATTGAAAATATGAATTGACTGGAAAGTTGACTGAAAATAGAAGTGATAGGGGTGAATTCAGCATATGAGGGTACCTATAGCAGGACCCTTGAAAATCCTTAGCCCATAAAAATATTAAATGTTTGACAATTTGAATTTTAAAGTGAACGAACCTAGTTATATTATTGGCATATAACTATGGATTTGTGATTCTTTTATTTATTAAAATGGTAGACTAGATATTAGATTCAAGTTGATTTTATAATTTTTTTTTCTTCTAAAAATCGAACTTTCTACTTGATGAATATGAATTTGCATTTGTTATTATAGTGTATTCTTTTTTCTTTCGTTGAGCCTAAGTTTTGTAACTTAGTTCTTGTGGTAGAAGAAAATTTAGTACTAATTAGTATTTAATGTCATTTCATTGTTGATGACCTTACTTTTTCTTTTTTTTTTAACTTCTGTTGATGACATTACTTAATTGATCTTTGTGTACTACAGAGTATTTTTTATCTTGTTTTCCAGAGTCGTTGCAGTAGTTTTTTGTTTGTTTGTTGCAAGTCGTTTCTATTTTATCATCGTTATAGTGTCTTTGTTGTTTAGTTACAGTTTTGCCGGTTCATTGCAATAGACTTAAAGCTTAAATCTTAAGGACTTATGGTAATTATATATGTGCCTCCTTTAATATGAATTCCTAGATCCGTCACTGTTCACGAGGATGATTTTTGCCAGCTTTGTGTCGGACTAATAGTAGTCTTGTGTTGCTGCGGTTGGGAAACAGTGGTTACGACAACGAATCATGCAAGGCTTTTTAGTGGTGGGTGTTGATGATGAGTGAGGCGTTGTGAGTGATCTAATAAAAAAAAAAGAATATTTTGATGAATTCGACAATTATTACATCACTTTTTTTAATGGTAAAAGCCTAACACAACAATACCGGAAAGTTTATAAGTCCGGATGATGCACGGAATTTACGTATTTATCACAACCTAATTTACTAAGCCTAAAAATAGGCCTAATTACAAGATAATGATACCTGTACTGATTTTTTGAAAATCCAAAATAACTAAAGTATAAATACTTTTTCTTCGAATTTCATAAGATTGTATCACCAAAAGAAAGAAGATAGATAGATACATATAAGACATCTTATTAGCTTATTGTAAGTTAAATAAACTTTAGCCAAACCTTAAAATGGATAAACAAAGTTTGGGTTATAACACACTTGAAGAAATAGCTGATTGAAAGCAAACTGGCGAGTAAGGTATAAATTTCGGTATGTCTTTTGACTATAAATTTTTTGGTTTCATTATGTTTTTGATTTTTCTTCATAGCTCTCCAATTATCTTATGTCGAAAAAATTGGCGGTTAAGCTATTACAGTTATGATTGTAGTCTATATATTGATATATGTAAATGAAAATTCTTTATGCCCCCCCCCAGTTTGTAAGTCATACATCTAAAAAGTTGCAATTTGGTTTTGCAAACGGAACATCATAATCAAATTTTGTTCTGTGAAAGAGGTCACAGAACTTAGTAATACCAGGATACGAAGAGCCGAAGTCAACCTGTCGAGACAAAATATCACAAAAATATATACAAGTTTTACTCCTATAGCTAATTGGCTAATCTTTGACCATGTAAAGACTTCATAACTTCTATCTTGACTAGGTGAATAGCCACCGTATCTCCCACAATCAACACAATGACTGCTATTGATATATTATGCAATATGCATACTCTGACAAGATTTGATAGAAGGGTAAATTAAGACTTTAGTGAATGGAAGTTCATTACAACTTGCGTTTACAAATATAGGTACGATATATTTGAATAAATACGTGCAACTTAATTTTAATTTTACAGCAATCTTATCCGGTGTATCTTTTTCTAGACTCAGGGTTTATAAGAGCTCTTGTGACCCGGTTGATCATCAATGTATAGGAAATATGGATTTTTCGGTGGTTGGGGAAGAGCCAGATGGAGATCTTGATTATGATGTTGAAACTATATATGCTTGATGAGCAAGACCCGACATTTCAAATATGCAAAAGTGATTATATTTAGGCTATTATCTTACATTAAAACTTGTTAGGGTTATAGTGTAGATAGCCAAAGGGGTTATATTCCTCTTGATGGAGATAATAGCAAATTCTGTTAATGTGATCATGAATTTGATGCATAGAACACTACAATGTTTCATTAGCAATGTATCTATATACTAAAGTTTTGTTATACTTGAATTAATCGTGGTGAATATTGTAATATTCACCCACAAATCATGTTCGCTACCTGTATCTATCAGACCAGTAATTAACATATGGGTAAACGGATGAGGTTTTTCTTGTTGTGGTTACCTAGGGAAGGCTAGTCTTTGACTCGGATCTATGTGTTCGTGATCGTTTTTGAATCTTTTTTCTTGGTCATCCCCAACAGGTTTACCTGGTGAGGTTCTTCAGCACCACTAGGCCACCTATGTGATAGTTCAATTGCTAATAAATTGCTTCAGAGTAATACTCTTTTGAAATTTGTGACTACCCGTAACCAAAGTTTAATGATGCTTTCTCTTTATATTCAAATATAAAGAAAGGGTGCCTTAGTTCCACCGTATTCCAACAACCTGGACTCGGCCCGCAAAACTTAGCTTCATCTTTATCACTTCATGATTTAAAATTTGATATTATGGTCATTAACACCTTGTCCAATAACCCCAGATGGCAGTTTTTTACTTTTACTTTTAGAACTTGAAGCACATCACTTTACCCGGTTAATTTCTATCTTTCTTTTTTTTTTTACTACCCATACTCTTTTATGAACATGTAATCCAAGTATCCAAGGATTACGTCATAATCATATCTCAATTCTCAACCATACCCCTTGGATCAAATAGCAACAAACAAACAAAAGTTGCAAACTATAATCATTAATTAATAATTCTTCATAAGTGAAATGTTGAGATAGAAATAGATGCAATGTCATGTACTTTCTTTCATTACACTTGTCCCATGTTTTTATTTGCCACGACCAAACTTCCACCTCTTCACCTCTTGAATTATATATGACACTCACAATACAACATCGAAACATACAGATCAGACCACCGTCTAAAGATGGGGAGCGACGACAAGCACAATCACAACCACAACCACAAACACACCGACACCGCTGATGCACTACCAGACGTTGAGCACCAGAAAAACACTTCTCGCTACGCCCCTGAAGATACCCGTGGTTTGATTTCCAAAGTGGTCGTTGTCATCCTTCTCCTTGTAGCTATAACCGCGCTCGTGTTATGGCTACTTTACCGTCCCCATAAACCCAAGTTCACTGTTGTGGGTGTCGCGGTGGTTAACCTCAACACTGCCACTCCTCCCGCCATCACAGCCGTGCAGCTCACTCTAGTCAACAGAAACCCCAACAACCGTGTGTCCATTTACTACAACCACCTAGCGATTTTTCTCTCAAACAAAAACCAGCCCATCACTCCACCTCTAATGCTACCACCTTTGCATCATAAAAGTGATAGCACAGTGGTTATGGCCCCTATGTTACCATTGTCACCAGAGGTGGTTAATGGGTTGGCAAGTGATGGAGATAATGGGGCACCCGTGAGTTTACGGGTTGTTTTGACCGGAAAAAGGAAATGGAAGTATGGAGGTATAAAGTCAGGTTGGAAAACAGTGTATGTTGGATGTGATGTGGTAATTGGTTTCAAGAGAGGAGTATTGGGTCAGGTTCCTTTGCTTGGGCCTTCTGTGTGCAAAGTTGATATATGATGGATATATTTTACTTTCAGTTTTCTTTTATAAGTTATGTAAAAAACATAATAGACAAGGGCGGTTTAGATTTCATTAAGTTTTTGAATACTATTATTACCTATATTGAAGTTAATTTCAACCGACTCTATGGTGGTCTGGTCTAGTGGTAAGGCGGCCTCAAGGTCTCAGAAGAGACCCAGGTCTGAACCTCTTAGGTAAAGACCCTGGATGGCCAGGAAAGAGTTTGAAAACGGCCACTTGGTTTGGCCGTGTATATCAGTATCACAAGCTCAACTCTTTCCGGTAGCTTGAACAGAGATCCTCCATTTTATTGAAGTTAATTCCAAGTATATGTAAAGTTAGGAGTTTTGAATTTGAAGCTTGGTATGTCATTTACATTTTTTTCCTTAAGAAAGCCTCTAATGGGCATAATTACCTTTTGTCTGGATTCTTCCATTGGAATGAAGATGGACCCTTGAGTCTGTTACTGATGAAATTATGGAAAAACATGGATTTAAAGGTTTGAGAGAATATAACCACAGTAAAAGATTGAAATTATGAATTACATGGATACATGTACATGCCTTCACAAGATGTTCATTATCGCATGGTTTCCCCCGTTAAAAGTTTATTATGGAATTAAAAGGAAAAATGGAAATGAAGTAAAATATACATAGATATAATCCTCAGGCCGATACTTTTAAATCATCAAGGCACTCTATTTCCAGTTCTCAAATCAGCTGCTCCCAATAATATCTTTGTATGTGCATTTAATCTTCTCTATCAAAGCTTCCCTGAAAGCCCAAAAACAATGTGAACTGTTTAGGTATGATATACTATAAATCAGTATATAAACCACTGAGGTGGCCTTACTAGCCTAGTGGTTAGACGTCTTGATGTTCTCACAAGAGGTCTCAGATTCGAACCTCAGTAGGTAAACGGTTAAGAGGATATCCCGGTTAGTTAGGCCACGTACATCTGAGCTACAAACTCACGTTCCGTGAATGGGGAAACCCCCCGTCCATATATGCATATATATATATACACTAATCAAGGGTGAAAGATACAAATGTTGAAGTACCTATCAGGCTTGAAAACCAGGTTCTTGTATGCAAACCACTGTAAGAAACAATCGCGAAATGTATACAAGTTAGACTAAGTATGTCAACAATGTGCTTATCGGCAACCAAGGAATTAAAACAGAACAAAAAAACATGATCTTACCCCTGTGTAACCAATTCCAACAAGCTCGAGAACACCCGGAACTAGGGGAAGCCTGTCTATTGCCTGATCCACGAAACCATACAAAATTTAAATAAACTTTAACATTTCATACAAAAGGCCTACAGACACCGTGGATGAAAGTAAAAGGTGTGTGATCACATACCGAGATCAGCCCAGTGGAACCCCAAAGTAAAACAGCGCCTGATACTACAAGACTACTCACTGCATACTTATCTTCCACTTTGTCCCACTATATATAATCAAAGCAACACAAGATCGAATTCTTGTTAGATTTAAGGTTTGTATTAGGATACCTAGCTAGCTAGGGTCACATATAGAGAAGCGGAGTTGGTAATAATAAAGACAAGGAATCCGTTTGTTTACCGCCTCTTGAATTGGCTTAATGAGCTCTTGAACATCAGGGGCAGCGACCTCAGCGGCCTCAGTAGGTGCCTCTGCTCCACTTGCCATGGCAGCAACATTCGGTGCCTCTGCTCCACTAGCCATGGCAGCAACATTCCGCACTAACTTTCGACCTGATACATATACCAACATAAATATATAATCCTTAACTAGCTAAACCGTACATTTCATTGTTTAACTATTTAAGAATTTAGTAACGACGAAAGTTCGTTAATTACTAACATCCATCTTCGGGTTGACATATGCCGTTACTAATTAATGATATATTTACGAGTAAATGAAAAGGATGTAGCAAGTGGCACTAACAATATCCAGTGGCCTTCCAAGCGCGGTTTTGCTGCTGAAGCTGTGGTGGTGGGAGAGACGGAAGAGTGACACATTGTGAGGAAGCGGCGGCAGCTGATTGCCGCGGTACAGCCTTAGTGTCGATGAGGCTAGTGGACATGCATTGTGTGGTTGTTGCCATTTTACTGACTGAAAATAATATTGATTTGGTATATCTAAAAATGTAGTTACAACAAGAAGATAATGAAAGCAAACAAGTATAGATATATTTTTATGTTTCTGGTCTGCATAGTTGCCACAAAATTAAGCTTGGAGGAGATCCAAAATGGAAAGTAAGAGACAACCACTCATTCTTAATTTGATAATCTAGATAGCGCTGACGTGTTCTATGTTGGATAGGATAACTAGTTTATATGGTATTTGATTGGGGGAGATGAGATATATGCCACTTTCATTCATGTAGTAACAGTACATTATTATAGTGTCTTTTGTAAATTATACTCATATAAACAAACAAATTCACAACATTGATGTGTTTACAATCTTAAATAAACACTCATATATTGATGCATTGATACAATGACAATGCACAAATTTGATGCATGTGCATTGAAATGGATTCATAACATAAAAAGTGTAATTTTATCAACTATCCAAATTAATGTTTTTTCTATTCTTTTCTCTGACTGCTTTAAAGACCGTTATAATTGCATTAGTTTTGCATTTGTGATTCATTTTGACATTTTGATTCTTCAAAGTATTATTAAACACTCAAATAATGATGATTAAGTCTAACTTATGTTAAATTTGTGGACTTATAATGATTAAATTGAAATTTTTGAATATTTCTATCACTCTTATTTTTACTAGTTTTCTTGGTTGAAGCAACTCTTTTGTTAAATTTAGGGTACATTCCTCAAAATTCTTTTCTTTTCTTTTCGCTAGTTTGAACCATTTTTTACATGCTAACACGATTAACAAGTATGTGACATGTTAAAAGCCAACTGAATGCTTAAGTGTCAAAATTGTTTGCATATGTCGACAAAATTTTCAAACAAGAACAATTTCTCGACTGCCTCTAAAATCATTCAACTCATGTGTAACCCCGTAGCTCCCCAAACACCCTTTCGATTGTGTAGGGATCTCAAATCTCACATCTAAGTGGGTTTTATGAAGTGTCATTGTCTGTTTTGATCGTGCATTGGGTAAAACTGTATTTGCCATTTTTGAATAACAAGGATCAAAATCCAGAACCTTCAAACTGTGAGTATCATTATCAAATTATCAATCATTGGATCCTTAACATGAATATATAACGACTTAGTGCACAAACAATTTAGAAATGGGGCTAACTTTTGACTTGATGCTCAAAGAGAATTTGATCTTCTGCCAGCCTTATATGTTTATGATCACCAACTTTATCAACACACTTATCCTTACCTTCAATAAGTGGATCATCAAGTTCGTCCAAACAAAAGGTGGTGATTTCATTTCAATGATAATACCAAAATCACACCACTCTTTCCAATCTCTCGCCACCTTTGATGATCGTTTAGTGATCCACAAAAAGGAAATTGACTTTACTTTATCTCTTGAAAAGTTGATCGGGCCTACAAGAGCTATGAATATTTGCTTTCCACAAACTTCAAGCCAGTGTCTACTATTATTGCTTCTTAAATTATATATCAAATCACTAACTAAATAAACTATGTCATCATTTTGCTTGCATACATGTAATGACCCCAACATATGAATGATGTATTAAAAATGTGAAATAGAAAATGTGCCGAGATATTTAAAATATGGGCTAAGTTAAATGTAGAAACAGGGTTTATGTGTCAACCCAGCCCAAGTGATCAACATATGTAAAAATGTAAAATGAACCCATCTAAATAGTGAAAAGGTTAATACATTCTTTATTCACAGTAACAGTTCTCTTCCAATAAAACAATTAAAACTGAAATGCATGTACAAGTGTACAACTGGTTGATGCATTTTTAGTTGTTACTTACAGGTTTTGGATTCGACTTCTTAGAGTGACAAGTCTGTGAAGTTTTTTCCTGAAATGTCTGTCCATCTCTTGAACCCTATGAGAAGGAGTGAAATTGGCAGGGTCTCACCCTTGTATAATGAGGTGTTTCCTGACGTCGCTACTCGACTGGCCGTTTAAAAAAATAATAATAATAATAATTTAAAACTAAACTTTTAAAAGTATACTGTAACAAGACACTTACGAATGAACCCATCAAGACACTTTATAGATATACTGCAACAAATTTCTATAACTTCTATACATCTTTATTTTCCCATAATTTAAAAAAGTATGTACAAATTTGTAAATTAACTTATATTTATAAACGTCTACAAATTATATACACATTTCAATATGCACTTAATAATGTATTAATTCAATATTCACATTTATAAATGTGTAGAAATATAAAAATTATTCATACTAAAGAGTATATATATCAATTGTTGTCCACTCCCAATTTTCATGCACTTCCATTGCTCGTAGAAATTGGGTGCGTAGAATTGACTCTACACTTTTAAGTGCGTACAAACATTACAATTCTATGCATTTATAAGCGTGAACATTTTTTTTAACATTTTTAAATGTGTAAAGTAATTTTATTATTTTTATTGTACGCACATATAAATGTAGACATTTTTTACATGTTTAAAAGTGAGAATAAACTAACAGAATTATAGGCATTTCTTAAAAATGCGCTGAAAAAATGTGTAGAAATCAAATGTTTGTTTTAGTGATTATACGTATGCATTTGTAGAAGTGCAACTTGTGATATTTCAACTGTGACGAAGCTAGTGTATGCCTCTGCTAAAAATAGTAATTTTATGAATTTTACTGTTAAACACTTAAATTTACGCATTATAAGTTGACAAATTCAACATAATTCAGACATTAAAATCACAAGTTAATGAAGTGTTTAATAACATTACTTTTAATCGCAGACATTCAGTTCACCCACTTATTAATATTTTCAACCATATCATTCATTTCACACATCCATTAATAATTTTAATCACTCAGATAAAAGAAAAGGTGCCACGCCCACCATCATTCGTCAAAGTGATCGATCTTGTTGCATTGTGATAAAACTGGAAGAAAAGAAAAAGAAACAAGGAGGATGGGGTTGAAACTTGAAAGTAAGAGTGATGATATATCCCTCTGTGCGTACGAAGAAACTCATATGCAAAGCCTATGAGCAAAGACTTTCACGAAGACTTATTATTGGCAAAAGGATAACGATTCCCTTTTCCAAAAATACTGAGATCCGCACCCCAAAAATAAAGGAGAAGATATTCGGTATATCGCTTATCTTGAGCAACTAAATAAAGATAAATCTTTATTAGATATGTTTATAGAAAATATAGGATCTATCCTTATATAGGATTACCTATAAAAAGGGATAAACCCTCCCTTAATCCGGCATCATGATCATCCTCATCATAGCCGAAAAACACCATCATCTCTCTAACATTCTTGGCGTAAAAGGAGTTCCTTACCTTCGGAAAATCGCCAACGAAACTCAAACAAATATCATCCACAATCTAAGCCTTAAAACGTGAACGCGGTTTGGTGTTCAATCAAAGAGTTTGCTCAACATTGGTGACCCTTAAGTTTACATATTTATGTTTTGACCACGGTACTATACAGATACAGCACGTTTTTTTTTTATTTAAAGCAACTATATATATATAGGGTATGTATAAATAGTTACAGTATATCATATGGTAAAAAACAAAATATGCGGAGTATTTTAACGACTTGTTGTTTGTCAACTTTTGTACGTATAGTTGGTCTATTTATGTGTATACTTACTTAATACGACTTTTATATTTTATTTTAAATATGTGGAACTAGCCTGGAACATTCAAGTTTCATGATGTGTACGTAGTTCGTTGTTGGAATCTTAAAATTATTTATTTTATCATAATAATAATAATTTTTAAACTTTGGATCTTTCATATATATATATATATATATATAGTTTTCATACCTGTACGATGTACGGATTGACTAAATATATCTTATGATTGATTTTAATTTTTTAAAGAAAATAATATTTGAACATGTTTCATCACATGCATTTGGTATATCCAATGGTAGCCTAATAGTGAGACACATGTATCATAAAAGTATTCGTCAATATCTAATATTACTTTTGATATTGGTAATGATATCACCTAATCTAAAGTCATGATGGTAAAGCATGGTTCGTGTCATTTTAAAATTTTCAACCACGTTCAGTTAGATTAGCTAATGGATAAATATTTAGATAATAAGTAAAATTAAATTATAAGTTAGAAACATAAATATATTATTACTTATTTAATAACTTAATATGTTTTATGAATTGGAATAAATAAGTTTTATTTATACGAGTAAAATATATATTATAAATAACAATATGTAAAATATAAATTACCACAAAAAATAGGTTTAGTTATGGAAATAGATAATTATGGTAAAAATGAATATAATGAGATTTTTAATATAAGAGTTTTATTTATATTAAATATTTATATTTAAATATTAATTAATTAAAAGTTTTAATTATTTATGATATTTAAAAATTAGAATTCTTGAATATGAATATAAAGGGACACGTATCGGTTAAATAAAGCGTCACTTGTTAATCAAATAATGTCTCAATCCTGTTTTAGTATATTCATAGATCTAACAAGTCCATTGGAATTATGTTTTTGTGTTAATTACTAGAATACTTAGTAAACAAAATACACAACTTTCAACAAGATATTTGACTAATTACTAACTTAAGCGACATAAATTATGACTTCCACTTTGCCGGCGCCGTTAATATAATTATCAATAATAATGGAGTATTAGGAAATAATTAACAATAATAATAATATAAATTCTAACAAGTCCATTGGATTTAGGTTTTTGTATTAATTAATAGATTTCTTAGTAAACAAAATATTTAACTTTCAACATTTACTTTTCTGAAGATATTTGACTAATTACCAACTTAAGCGGCATAAATTATGATTTCCACTTTGCCGGCACCGTTAATACAATTATCACTGACAGTGGAGTATTAGGAAAATCAAATCGTTTTATGTTGGGTTGCATTTTATTGATCAGTGTTTTAAAAATCGCTTTAAATTGGCCGATTCAATCAGTTGATCCGCTATCCAGTCGGTCAACTAGTTTAATTATATGTAGTTTTTAGAAAAACCTTTATAGGATCAAACCGGTTAAGTTTTATCAGCTAAGCTGGTTCTCAAACCCGCTAAAAAACCGGTTTTTTATCTATATATATTTTTTTTTGTAAAAGATGTATGCTTTTTTAGTTTCTAGTTATTGTTAAAAATTAAATATTAATATAATTAATTTGTTTAATTTCTACCTATGGTAGACCTGAGTGAGTTTTCCATCCAGATCTCTAGGTAATATGGGGTTCTGATCGAGAGGTTTAAATTGGGGATCTATTCTGCGAGAGAGCTCTCTAGCACGGATACGTACGGTTAAGACAACGTATGCTAGATCTCCCGACATTCGCGAGTAATTCACATCTTTCAAAAAAAAATCATAATACTTTAGTCCTTTTGTAGGTTGTTAACAAAATTCTTTTTTTTTTAATACAATATTAATTATCATAGATATTTTTTTTCTTTCTATTTTATGGATCCAGTGAAGTTTTCTATGTTGGCTTTCTTTGTAACACACATAATATTATTCTACAATATAATCCAGTTTTTATTTGAATTAAAGAATTCAACAACCTACAATAATTTGTACTTTTGACTAATAATTAAGTTAGTGAATTGAATCCGAAGCTATATTTATTAGACATGTCTTTAAACTTATTTTCGACTAGCTAATAAATTGGACATGTACTATGTCATTAGTCATCGGTGAATAAATTAAAAAGATTTGTCCCATTGCAGTAGAACGAAATCAACGCAACCCTTCGATTAGTCATGATCGAGCTATTTGTTCCATGTAAAACTGGTTGTACATATTTCCACTTCTTCGATACCCGATAGTCAATACCATTGAAAGGTACCAATAGTCAATGTATATATAGTCATGAATAACCATTGCATTTTTTTTTTGTTTAGATTATCCGGAAATAATGAGTTTTTTGGATTCGGATATATATGGTTTAAATGAAGTGTTCTTGTGATCATTTTCAACCATTATTTAAGATGATCTGAAGTTATTTACCCAAAGAGGTTGCAAACCTGAGACCTCCACACATTTAGACCATTCTCAAATCTCAACCAAAGGGTTTTCACTAGGTAGATGCACTACAACAAAAATCTCATTTGTCATCTTTTTATTCACACTTTTAAAAAGTGTGAATTTTATTTTATTTTCCAATTTATTCATACTAAAAATCTCATAATCTCATTTATAATCATGAATAAACTAATCTTATAGTTAAAAAACTCATAATGTGTGACTTATGAAACTCGACTAGCTCGCCCGACTCGAACAACTAAACAAAGTTTCGACCAATCGAGCTGAGCCGAATATTATTTATTAAGCTCGACTCGTGAAACTAACCAAGTAGTGAGTTTGAAAACTACCATGATCAAACTCGACTTAAACGAGTTTGAACTCAAGTAGCTCGTTAAAAGCTTAACTCGTACACACCCTTAGCTCGTTTAAAAACTTAAACGACATTATGTGGAATAAAGACTTCATTAATTATACCTATCTTAAAATTACTGTTTTTTTTTTATGTTTGTGAACAAATAAATTAAGACGGAGAGAGTAAGATTTTGATAGGGCTGTCAATGGGTTTGAGTTAGGGTTGGCGGGTCGAAAATCTCTGACCCTAACCCGACTCACTAAAAGTTTCAGGTCAGAAATTTCAACCCTGACCCACAACCTGTCAACTCGAACCCAACCCACCAACCTGAAATAAATCGGATTGGCGGGTCGAGTTTCGGGTTGGCGGGTCAAATGGGTGGGTGGGTTGGCGGGTTGATTTCAGGTCAAACAGGTCATATGGGTTGGCGGGTTGGCGGTTTGGTAGGTTGATTTCAGGTTAAATGGGTCGTGAGTTGGCGGGTCAAATGGGTTGGTGGGTCGACCTGTTAAAAAAAATTATATAAACTTAAAATATTTTCGGGTTGACGAGTCGACCTGTTAACCCAACCCGAAAAAAATCAGGTTAGTGGGTTGGCGGGTTGACGGTTCGAGATTTCACAACCCTAACCCGGTTTTTTTCTGGTCGGTTTCAGGTCGGGTTTCAGGTTGGATCGAGTATTGACAGCCCTAGATTTTGCCACACTTAAAACTTTATAAAACTACGTTCATTTAAAACTTCAGACTCATAAGTGTATATAAATAAATATTATAAAACTCAAAAGTTAACACTTAGAAGTATAGTTAATTTGAAGGTTGGAACGAATATCTAAACAAAATTTCTTCAGAATATGAAGTTTTCACTGAATTTTTTATATTTTTAGATATGAAATTTCATATGTAATTTGTCATGACTCATGACACTTTTTTATTGATTCTAACACACATTTAACTGTGGAAATATGATTTAAAATGTGTCGACGTATGACTTATATTTTGTTGTGCTAGTGAGAAACATGACTAATTCTGAATACTAAGATAAACTTGATGGTGGTTAATGGATGTTGACATGCATATTAATAAAATTTGTTATACGTACATCAATAAAAACATATTATACGATATTTAATACATGCGATACAAATGCGTATAAAGAAAGTTAGTGATGTACTAACTAATACGCACCTCTCATTTCTACTACTTAACATGTTTGTAAATTGTAAGATACAAATAAAAGTAGTGAATGGAACGCACAGATCGATCATGATAGATTATTCATCTAAGTTTATTTTCAAACATAACTATCTAGCTAATTAGTTATATATCCTTCTCTTCCTGTGGGCATTATTTTTTGATGAATCCGATGACGAAGAAGAGGAAGAAGAAGATGTCGAGGCTATAGATCTCTTTTTGTTTTCATACTTTTCCAAATACTCGTTGTGTGACTCGATCAAATGAGGAAAGTTAAGCAAAGCATGAGCTCCACGATGCTTAAAGGCGGCTCGATCATAAGCCATGGCTGCTTCTTCCGGGGTCTCGTAAGTTCCAAGCCATAATCTAGCTCCTTTTTTCTCCGGGTTCCTCATCTCCGCTGTAAACTTGCCCCATGGCCGCCTTCTCACCCCTCTATATTTCCTGTCAGTAACTGGTGATGGTAACATGCCAACTTCCATATTCTTCATATCATCAATATTTTCTTTGTTTTCGGACGGTGGAGATGGCTGCAGGTCCTCCCTAGCGGACAATGCCTCGTGATCATTATTTAATGCGACAATGTTTCCTGTCGTAAAATCCCAGTTTAGTGGCACGTTTGTAGCTGGAAATATATCTGTTGTGTTATTAGCGACTGGATTGATATACTCACTAGTGCAATAATCATCTAAATTTGGCAACGACTCGATGAAGTCGTCCGTTAGCTTCGGACTATACATTTCTGGATCAATATTTATGGACGATTGTGGAGAGATAGATGGAAGATTAAAATCATTAGAATCGAAAACAAGAGGAAAACCAACCGGGCTATGATCATCGTATGAATTCTCAGAATGATCATCAAGAAGATAATTACGAATCGATTCGAGGAGAGAAAAATCGAAGTCGATTTGTTCATACATGTTTGTAATATTTTCTTGTATGTTTTTTTAGGGTTAGAACTTAGAACAATATGGCAAGGAAGGGTGACAATTATAATAGGGTGTGTGGGATGATTATATATTTATAGGTAGAAAAGGCAGTCATTTAGTGACGTTTAGTATTTTTTTTTTTAATTTTAATTTAAATGTATTCACTAGAAAACAGGTATTTTCGTTAGATTTTTATTATAGTATATCTTTGACTACTCTTCTTGCTTTAGAATTTAATTTTTTTTTGGATTTATACTAAAGAAAAGAAGGCGCAAAAGTTTGGTTGGTGGAACGTGCAGTGGAAGCCTCAAATTTCTAGTACTATAACCCATCAAATTACATGCAATATAATAGAACATCCAAGCCATCAAGCAACTTTAGTAAAAGCCCCAACGTTTTTTATACAATGATTAAAAATTATCTTTTCTTTTTAAAAATATATTTTGGTAAAGGTTTACCCGGTCTTTTTCAAAACTATTATCCACTATAAAAACACATACGCCATAGTTTATAAAAATTATAATAAATACTAATATAAGTTATTAATATTACTATTAATAAATACAACTTACATTTATTAAATGACTATTTTACTATGTATTTCTTAATTATTTAATAAATAAGATTCTTAATTCTATGTTTAAGTTAAACAGTGAAGACTCAGATGTACATATATAACCTAACCGATG
Organism: Solidago caesia; assembly: GCA_028566075.1. Taxonomy (NCBI): domain Eukaryota; kingdom Viridiplantae; phylum Streptophyta; class Magnoliopsida; order Asterales; family Asteraceae; genus Solidago; species Solidago caesia. Next base: position 27,269,591 of record JAOXNX010000019.1, read on the forward strand.
TATTCCCGTGACGGTTTCAAAACATTTTTCCTGACACCCCCAAGATATTTATCATGTATTAAAAAAAGATATTGTTAGACTAATTAATTTAACTTATGTATAATATGGAAAACTATGTCATTTATTTGTATATATTTTTAAGATCGAGCTTACAATTATTTGAAACAAACTAAAATAATTAAGTGGACGTTAATTTTAGTAGGAAGGGAGCATTGTCAATGTCGATCATGTGGTTGTGATATTACTAGCGATCAAATACATTTTGGTATATGAAGTAAAATGTTTGATATAAATACCACATTTTTAAGGAAAGTGATGATTAAGGAAAAGAAAACGTGTAAATCATGTGTCAAAAGTTGAATGAAATAGACATATTTGAAGGGAAGTGATAAATCTATCACATTTTTGATTAACTAGCATTATACCCGCATAATACGACGGCGATTAAAAACATCTAATAATTTCCCAATTTATTGGGACCTCGGTGATTTATTAGATACTACTATGAATCGATAAAATAAAATTTATATAATTTCAATGTAATTTTAGTTTATTAGTTTAGCCTTTTAGAATTACAAATTATCTATATATAAAAGATTAATAATAATTTATTTATTTAAAATAAAAAAATGAGTATGTTTAAAATAGAATAGCCTAAATACTTTATAAGTAGTTATAGTTTTATCACAATGTACAACTTTTGCCACAGACTTTTTTTTTTTGCAAAGCTTTTACAACAGACTTTACAAGTCAATAATACATATCTTTTATTATTATATGCATTGAACGTTGTGTTACATATATCACTTCCATATCTTTAAGCATATATTTTATTTTCTATGTATCATAACTCGTATCGACTTGATCACATATATGGATGTAAATATATATATATATATAGTCAAAAACACCTTATAGTATCTTTAAGCAATATATATTTTCTTCTCTATGTATCTTTAAGTACTCCTATCGACTTGATCACCTGGATGTAAATAGTCAAAAACACCCTATAGTCACAACTGGCGGCATAAAATGTCACTCACACACTCCAGTCCCAGTCCCATCCATTGCTCCTCATTTTTCTTCCTTGACTTTGACCAACTTCATGGCCATGGATATTGCTATTTTCACGATAGAGAAACAAAAATGGTATGTACTCTTATAAAACAATGGAGTATTTGCCAAGCACAATAACATTATTCTATTATACAATATATATATATATATATAGTATGATTTATTTAAATTAATGTATATAATCAAAAGTTATACTTATTTATCGCATCCTAGCTAATTATAATTTCATGTATATTATAATTATTTATATTAATATTTAAGAAGTAAACACTAAAATATTTGTATGTTTTGCATGCATCGACAAGAGGATCGAGAAAGATAATGATATATCAATCGAGAACTTCAAATCTGTAGGTATCATTAAATACAAATTTTTAAGCTATGTTAGATTTTGAGTTTTGCTAATAACAGCCTTTAGGACTGTCATTAATGTACATAAAATAGTTGTATTTTTATCATAAAATTCAGTGTTAGGTTTTAAATATGAAATATACAAAAATTTTATGCAGGTTATTAACAGCCTAAAGGCTGTCATTAGATAAATCCGTTAGATATATGAGTTTACTTAACAAAATTCAATCGAATATAAATTTGGTTGAAGCAATAACTTAAAATTTAAAATTGGGTGGAAAATCAATCAATTATTATTTTAGTAACAAACCTCACGTCTATTTTTAAAAGCCAAGATCGATATCACATTCGGTCAATCTCATAAATTGGATTACACAATAAGTATTAATGTAATAGTGGCCCAAGTGTGAATACTGGTTAAATGAATTTATTTATTTCAAGTATATGGAATAAAATACTTAATTAAAACAGTTACGGGTAAACAGAGGCTCAATGGAAGCTACAGATGAAAGTTCTTAAAAGACCGGAGTTCGATGAATAATGATAGAGTTTTAATTTAATGAAATAGTAGTAGTTTAATTAGTTTGTTTGTTAGTGCTGTATAAGAAGACTGAAAAATTGAACGCATTTCTTACACTCCACACGTGGAGTATGACCAAAATTTAACTCTTTATATAACAAAACGTCACCAAGTTTAAGACAACCCCTCCGGCTAAATGAAGTTGATGAGAAGCTTCATTCACAATCAAACTAGTTAGTATGAGTCGTACGAGATATATCTATATTATATTTTACTATACGAATGTCCCGCGATGCGGCGGTGATGTTGGTGACGGCGGAGTTGGTAGTGGCGGTATGCAGTGGCGGATCTTGAACTTTCCAGCGGATGGGGCCAAGAAATTTTTTTTTATCATTATGTTTCGGGTATTATATACTGCTCCTCCGGTTCGGTTCGGGTCAAACAATAATAACACAAAAAATCCAAATTTTCTTCATTCATTCAAATTACCGTTCTTACACCAAAAATATATATAG
>JAOXNX010000019.1:27272153-27288180 GCA_028566075.1 Solidago caesia
TAAAAGGAAAATATTAATAAAAGTAAAAAATCATGTTTATCCCTATGTGTCATCTTCTTCGTTTAAGCCTGCAACTCTATCTAGTATTGAAACAGCCTTTTTTTTTTTTCCATTTATAACCTCAGCCCTCCCAAATGTTACAACAATGGTCCCTGTTTCGCCGGCTTCACCAGAGGGTTGAAAGCCCTCCCAACAGCCCGCTCAAGCCAGCCCGTCGGGGGTTGGGCGGTGGTCACCGGCGGTATGGTGTTACCCGTCTTCAACCCGGCGGGTGCTCCGTGTATCCTTACTAATTTTAAAACACGAAGGTTTAATTAAGAAGCTAAAGTCCTATCATAATGATTACTATATTTTAAATAGATGACTACATTTTGTCAAGAAAATTTACTGAGGACCAACTTTTAAGTTTTAATGATAAAATAATCAGTCCATTGTTTGTTTTTTTTTACTTAAACCAAAAACTATACTTTAAAGTTAGGGGTATTGCATCTCTCCAAGTTTTTTCTATATCGGCTTTTTTAGAACATTAGAATAGTGTTCGGGTAATCAGGCAAAAGTTAATTTTTTTTTATTAGTGGATACTGATTATTTTTTTATGGTGATTATTGCAGATGATTTAGTAACAGAGAAATAATGTGATTTGTTACTTGAAACATAACACTATTTGAATTTTCTATATTGGCTTTTTATAACACTAGAATAGTTTCGGGTAGTTTGGCAGAAGATAATCTCTTTTATTAGTGGATATTGATAACCTTTTATGGTTATTATCGCAGATGATTTAGTAACAAGATAAATAATGTGATTTGTTACTTGAAACCATGAAACTAATTTGAATTTTCTGGAGAAATCGTGTGTTTTTCACACTCTTTTGTAAAACTCGCATTTAACAAAAGTTTTTATAAAGCAGTATAATCTGGTTGGGGAAAACCGACTCATACCCAAAATTCAAAGGCCTGGCTTTCAGAAACCCGAGGGTTGACCTATTGACTTGGTCCGTGTGCATGGTTGTGTACGTTCGTGCAAGTTTGATGTGTTTAAAGTTATCAACTAAAACAACACTCAGGTTTTCCAAACTCGAGCATTCAATTTCTAGTATGAACCGGGTTTGGAATTCCAAACCCGTTTATACTAATTTTACAAAGTTAGGTATTGACAGACACATTTTACAAAATGGCGAGGAAAAACTAGTTTTCCAAAAATTCTACACTCTTTTCGGCGACGAACTTCGGTAAATAATTGAGATACTAGCACTTATTATTATATCACATTCTTGTACATATATAAATCACATATGTTTCATTAACTTGTCATTTATTGGATTGGACCAGCAAGACATGTTCGGATGTAACGAATTGAGAAAGCGATTACATGACATAGGAACAAATTAACTAAATGACAGATTGTTACAATATAAAAAGAATCATAACTAGAGTGGAGTAATCAACCAGCTTAAAATATGAAAATGTTAATGGAACATCAAGAAGATATTAAGCACAAAGCAAAACACATGATGACATGAACTTCAAACGACCATATCTTCAAATCGAAAAGGGTCTTGACATATTGGAATCTTGCAATCGATCTTCAGTCTTCTAGCTAATACAAATAGCCGAGTTTTTTTTTTGCAATTTTTGTACAATGAATCTCATATTACAATTATACGAAGTAACTTCTACTTATAGAGGTTTCTTTATGGCACTTCCAAAACTATCCGTAAACCACCAGTTTTTGGCTATACACCACCAAGTGTGTTTTACAGTGTTGTACAGTACAACATTATAAAACATGTTTGGTGGTATACGCTCAAAATATGATGGTGTACGGATCACTTCTCATAGTATTAATGTGTAATGGATTTATTGATGCATAGATGAGTGCTTTTGTTGTACTATCTTGTTTTTAACGGCTAATTTGGATCACTGGCGAACCACTGGATTATCACCATGCTACCAGTGGTACCACCCGATCATATTCCAACACCACATGAGGAAACTCATCATAAGTGAGAGAAAACCTCCCTATCCAACATGGAAAAACCAAATTTTTGTTCCATATGAGACTTAAACATATGACCTCTCCATTATTGAAGTCACTTGGACTCAGTTCATTGGCTTTTTGTTGTACTCGTACTAATTAGTACTGTAGTAAAGTTGCACATGATTGTACTATTTAATTAATATTACGGGTAATATTTTGATTTTGATTAGCTTAGAAATGTGTCATATAAAAACTTTAGCAGAGTAGTGTTTAGCAGCGCCGGTTACTATAAGTCTATAAGAAACCTACTGACTCAGGGTACTAAGAAATACAAACATCAACATTTTTACACATTTAAAGTAAAGGAATGTTGTTCACTCGTTCAAAAATTATATCACATTTTAACATATTTTTCTGTCATTCTAAGGCTTTTGTAAATATATTGCGTGTTAAAATTCTAACAGGGACCGGAGGCTACTAGGGTAGAGGTAGCAGTATCCATTGCTGCCCACCACTTGATGTAGATTATTGCGAAAGAGTAAGAAATGAGAGATAGACAGTGTAAGAACAAGCTGAAGTAGAACTTGAGCACAAATAATTCGATAAAAAAAACTTGATATTTGTAGCCCTAACTGATTCTATGTGTATATACATATATATATAGATATATATATATATATAATTAATAGATTCAAATGAACCCACAAGTAACGACGAAACCTAAAGATATGCAATAATACATGTGCACATTAGTCCATATTTGTTACAACTTCAGATATTGTTAGTCCATGTTCTAACAAGAGTGACTATCCATAGCATTCTTTGAGGCAAAGGTGTATTTCGTAGCGACGATAACCTTCTTGAAATCAAAATACACACCTCCTCCATTCTCATCAGGCTTACTGAGGTATATTACTCGAATTACAGAAACATGTGCGTGATTACACATATCCATATGATGGCCTCCTGGAAAATAGTACGAGTATTTGAAAAAACCCCATGTAGATGAATACTACAAGAAATGATACAGATTTTACATTACATAATTTAACTGTTTAAAAAACTAATTACGTAAAAGTTCTCTTAATACAACACCACCCGCTTGTGGGGATCAAATACGACTACAACAACTTGTATCATCAAATGCTCATTTTTGCTATGTACAAACCAGTTATCGAGCTTCTTCAGCTTCTGGTGCTCTGTGGTAATAAATGTTATCATCACTTGCATAATGTGCATTATACTGCCCATAAAATGCATATACAAACACAGCAACGATGCTGAGGACAACAAATCTCACCCATGCTTCGTAGTGAAGCTGCATATGGAAATTAAATCAGTTTAAGCATGGTCTAGTATCCGTGCTTTAAATAATAAATTGCATTAAAAGTGTCCTGAAAATGATAACTGATGTACCGAAGGGAAATGTTGTTATAACATGTAATAATCAGTTTGTTAAGCAACCGGTTTCTACTTTCTATATAAAAAAAATTTGATTGGCCTATCTAGCAAAAGTTTCCTGTTATAGATTTTGCTATCTCCCATTAACATGGGATTCTTTTGGTGGATAAATTAACTGAAAGACTACCAAAAGCATACCTGAGCGAAAAGAAATATGTTAAAGAATATGCAAACAGCAGGCACTATTGGAACACATGGGCAAGAAAAACCAGGTGGATTTTTATAGACCTGCATGAAGAAAGAAAAAGGTTGATTACAGACTACAGAGAATAAAAATACAATCAAAACTTGGTGAAGACACCGATTAAACGATCTAATTTATGTATTTTGCCATTTTATCATATTGATATCTAATGAAATTGACTCCACTTACCAGTCTAAATTGAAGACTTGCAGCAGCAAGTATTGCAATAAGTACCGGTAAAATAAGAAATACATAAGCAAGAGTTGAACCACCATAACGGTAGAGGATTCCAGCAGCAAAACCACAACAAGCAATCACAGTGATGCATGTGATGCCTTCTGTCCTCTTTGACATTGAGATGGTTGAGACTTGAGTATCACCATTATCATCCCATCGAAGAGTCATCACACATGCTGCAACAACCGAATAGCCTGCCTAAAGCCAAAATTAGTATGGTATCATTATCTAAAATTAATGTAAATTAAAGATGTACTGCAAAGTTGATCAACATGTAAATCTCCGAACCCTTTAAACGCTTTTATGTATAACATAGATACATTAACGAAAACTAATACCAGAGATCCAACTGAGAGAATATGTGATAGCAGAGTCACATTTAACAGCCCAGCCAAAACACAAGCAACAATTCCAACCCAGATCTGAGAGTGAATTGGAGTGTGGCGTGTTGGATGAACCTTAGCAAATATGGCAGGTAGCAAACCATCCCTTCCAAGCCCAAGATACAAACGAGACTGCTTACCATGAAACTTTTAAGTTAATGAAACTATTAATAACAAAACAATAAAACAAATGAAAAGGTCAGAATTCAGAAATGCTCACCTGAACATAAAGGCCGACCAGTAGAGTTGTTGTAAGCCCTGCAATTGCACCCACGCTGATCAAGAATGATACAGAGTTTAACCCTTTGGATTTGAATGCCTCAGCTAATGGAGCATCTTCACCAAGAAATTTGTAAGGTACCATCCCCGTAATAACTAAGCAAACACCGATGTATAATACAATACAAACAAGAAGGCTCCCAATGATGCCTATTGGTAGGTCCCGCTAAGAACATTGGGTACATATAAGTATTAAAACATAATGAAATAATCCAACGGGATAGAACCACAAAGAAGAATTCACTTTTATGCTACCTGTGGTCTTTTAGATTCTTCGGCTGAATTAGCCACTGCATCAAATCCAACATATGCAAAGAAAGCTACAGTTGCTCCTGTTAGCATGGATTTGAAACCATTTGGAGCAAAAGGTGACCAGTTTGAATCATCAACCTCAAAAGCACCAACAACTATGACCACAAGTACAATAATTACCTGTCATGCGCCCCCCCGGAAAAAAAAAATTCAAAAATTCTATAAGCATACAAAGATATTACAAAATGCATTTAATTCGATTTCACAAAACATTGAAGATGGTTCACCTTGGTAATTGTCATGATAGTATTTACTAGTGAGGATTCTCCCACACCACGACATAGGATTATGGTCAAAAGTACTAGAACAACTGGGGCCAATATGTTGAGAGATATAAACCCAAAAATATCATCGCCACCATGTCCTACCCAATTCGGAATATTATCTTTGACAGACGGTATGAGCTCTAATATATTAACAATGTAGCTGGCCAAGCTTCGGGCTATGCTAGCTGCACCAATATGATAGTCAAGCATCATTTGTGTAAACACAAGAAAAGCAGTGAGCTCATTAAAAGCTGTATATGTATACAAGTATGCTCCCCCAACAACGGCAGGAAAACGAGATGCTAGCTCAGCGTAACATAGAGCATTCAGGACACATGATGCTCCCGCGAGTAGGAAGCTAATTGTAACTCCTGCAATAAAAGTGTGATGGCAATAAATACTCAGGATTTAATCATCATCGTAGAGGACATGAGCTCAACTAATAGTCTATCAGACCAGGCTCCTTTGAACTGCAAAAGCCAATAGATCCATTTTTTCAGAAAGCATATATCTCACACATATTTACAACTTGTCCAGCATTGGACTAGAATACGTAACATATTGATTGATGGGTCGCCAGACATACCCATAGGCCAATAGCCCGTTGGTGCCAATAGATCCATTTAAACACTGAATCAAACAAAGAAAATAATACACTTTACGGACACAATCCAACTTTGATCGGGGAAACATAAAAGTAATTATATATATTACTATTATTAGTCATGTGTATCACTTCCCTCCAAACAGAGGAAATAATTCTATTCTAATCCCTATCATCATTCTCTATAAACTCAAAATCACAAAAGCATTAGCTTAAAAAACGGAATGGTTCCTAAAATACTTAAAACCCAGGGAACCAATTTGGCCGTTAAATGGACGGACAAGATTGACTCTAATCACATGTCATTTTAGTGATGAAACTAACTAAGTTGTCATAAAACATAAGGGATAAGTTGTATCACTTTCAAATATTGTTATTGTATGTATCTGGTGATATATTTGCTAAAGTATGGATGATGCCAAGCGTCAGCTTATATAAATCACACAATATTATTCATACATAGAATAGCAATATATTTGAAACTTGGATTTATACAAGCCTTATACAAACGTAGACTTCGGATTTGAACTTGAATATTAGTGAATGATTAATAAATAAAAACACGAAAATGTTAGTGAATTAGTATATACCAGGACCGGCATCGCGAGCAACGGTGCCGGTGACGACGAAGATACCGGCACCGATAGAAGCGCCAATGCCTAAGAGAATCAAGTCAAAAGGTCCAAGACGACGGACGAGACCATGGCCGGAGGAGATGACGTCAGATGGTTTTCCAATGGGTTTGGCTCTGAGTGCTGATGAACAAAACTCAGACCAATATGATGATGATGATGATGATGATGAACCTCGCATCCTATTATTATTATATATTATTACGAGTAGTAGTATTTACAGTGAACAATTATCTTACTCAGTTTTGTATCCAGTTTCGTGGGTGGGGAAATTGTACACACAAAATCTATAGATGTTGTTTTGGTGATTGATTATTTGATTCGATGCAATGTCTTTGAGTTCTGAAAAGAACCCTCATGTTTCGAATCGTTGCAATTTAGTCCATATGCTAATGATTCAACTACAATGTGTCAATGATCATTAATGACTATGAGTATGCTCGTGCAATACACGAGAATGTGTTTCAAGTTGTGTAAATGATACATGACTAAAAGATTAGGGTGATATCATAATATTATAACATAATAATAATAATAATAATAATAATAATAATACAATATGTAACAATATAATTATCATACATAGCATTAACCATACAGATAGTATATATGTTACATGTTTCTTTAATCTATTTTTCTCTTTATAAATGTAAGGTTACCATTAAAAATAATAGGAGATATGCCTTATAAAACCCCTAAATTTTTTCAACATATATGGTGGGTAAATTCCCAAATTCAACAATTAAACATTCAAAAAATCCCTAAAGTTGAGGAGCGAAAGGAAATCAAAGAACAAATTAAGAACAAAAGAAAAAAGAGAATGGAATAATGATAGAAATCAATAGAGATGGAGAAAATAAATTAGAAGTATGGAGGATGAAAGGGATGGGGATTTGAGGGTACCTTTAATCTCCTCCCTCTTCTTCATTTTGGTATTCGCAGGAGGTATTTTATTAACATTTTATGTATTTGCACCAAGCATTTCCCAGCCATGGTTTCCTATGATTGCGTTTATTTTGATCGGTTCACCTTGGGTGTTTTGGTTGTTAACCTATTTGTACACATGCTTCAAAGGTTGTTGTGGTAGAGCATTACCGTATTCCTACGATCACCAGGTTTCAAGACGCGTGGCTCATCCTCATCCAGTGACCCCTAGGCATAGTGTTGTGGCTAATCAAACAAAGGCTATGAGTAGATCCAGGTCCACGGACGTTTCACCAAAGGTAAGTTGTTCGAGCAATAATGTAGGTTCAAGGCATGTGCATTTTGGGGAGGTGGTGGTGGTAGAAAGTGATGGAAGCAAGGTTGTTCATGAGGTGGACTCATGGACGAATTCAACCAAGGCAATAGAAATGGAACCATTGAATGCATCTTGACATGTAAATAGGTTGTATTTTTTTATTATTATTTTATTACTTTACCTTTGATCGTGCACAAATTTGATGTAGAATTGTGTTTGTAGCTAGAAACGTATTTCACTTTTAAACATGATTTATTAAAGTTCTTTACGGAAATCATATATATAGCTTCATAATTACAAGAAGGTGAAATGCATCATATATATATGCCTTCCGGAGATGAGATCAACTAAAGATTAGAAAAAGCTGGTCTCTAGCTCATGAAATCTGCATTCTAAACCTGACTAAGAATTTCCAACAATTGAATCTTTGAAACCATTTCACAATGAATGTACATAAAGAGCTTATTCAAGGACATGGTGCTATAAGATGGCTAAGAACACCTTTTTTCTCAGGCCTCAGTAACAACTTCAAATAAGCAACTTTGTGGTACCAGGAATAAATAATGTACCAAATGTAACGAACTTTAGCGAAATATATATACTTGCCACACAATCCCATTTAGTTTACAAAATATTTGTGGTACAAGTTTTGAGCATGTAAAACATATAATAGTTGAATAATTAATGACCATTTAATTATAGTCTCTTCTCAGCCGTAAGGAGGGTACGAGTTCTAGCTAGTACCATGGCAGACAAAGTGTAAATATGTAAAGAAATACTTGTCTTTATAAACGAGTAAAAAGGAACAACAACCGGGTCTCTCTCAAATTTCGCAAAAATACAAAGCATGTATATATGTTCGTAAGACCGTATATGTAATTTCCATTGATAAGTAGTGCCTTGTTAACTACACTAATTAAATGATAAAAATGGTATCAAAAATATATATGATTTGGAGATAAATACTACCCTACAAAATTAACTTGTCTCAATGTTATCAACCTTCACCTTGCACATATTTTAATGACCGGCTTCTAGTAATCAACGAGGAGCCTGGCTGTAGGTATCATTCATCATGATGTACGCACATCCTCATAGTCGGCTTTAGTTTCAAGCGATTCACGCATAATGATATTTGGGAGATGGTTACATCTTTAAGTATTGGGTTTTAATCTCTTTTTTGATCATGCATCTCTTCCTCGGTAATAAAAAGTATTACGGATGATAAGTAGAAATAAGTGTGTCCTACGTGTGTGTCTATATATATATATATATATATATGCATGAACACTAGGCATGCGTTCTATACGGTGTGCGCTCTGGATACCAAGACGATACATGGAACCATAGGGTTCCCACCCATTTACCTTTTTTTATATGTATATATGCATGAACAATGTTTTTGTGTATGCACTTAGTCATTCATATAGGATAAAGTTTGTACTTTAAGGAAATCTAAAACCGAGTGAAATAAATAAGGTTGATTATAAAATATGATAATTCAAAGGTTTAGCAGTCAAGTGGATATATTCCACATTGTTTTATATATGAGTAATCAACCAATTGTTTTGTTTGTTTGTTTGTTATATCTAAAGGAATAATTAATACATTGTTCCATAGACAATGCACAAGGTGCAGGTTTTAGATACAAACAAGAGAACATGTACATGCTATAAAAGAGAGAAACCATAGCTTCAAAAATTGAAAAATTAAGGTAACTCAAGAAATGGGAATGGTGAAGCTTTTTGCGACGTGGTCAAGCCCATTTTCTCTAAGGATTGTTTGGGCACTAAAGCTTAAAGGCATAGACTATGAAATCATATATGAGGATCTCACCAACAAGAGTCCCGAACTTTTAAAGTACAATCCTATTTACAAAAAGATACCGGTGCTAGTGCACAATGAAGTACCCATATGTGAATCGCTTGTGATTCTTGAGTACATCGATGAGACATGGAAGGACACTAGCCCATACTTACCTCAAGACCCTCTTGACAAAGCCAAAGCACGTTTCTGGGCAAAATTTGGCGATGAGCAGGTATTTAATTGGTTATATCATATATATATTATTTATTTGTTGGCACAAAAATACAGACAATTTATAAAGGCTACGTCTGCACAAATTTTGGTTGTAATTAAAGATCATTCTCTCAAAAGTTGGTGTTTTTAGCAACGAATTCTTATCTTTTACGATCTATTTCATTTCAAATGTAGGTCATACCATCGTTCTACGGTTACTATATGAAGCAAGGGAAGGATCAAGAGGAAGCTAAGGTAACAATATTGGCCAATCTAAAACTTATCGAAGAACTTCTACGTGAAAAGAAATTCTTTAATGGGGAAACTTATGGATTCTTGGATCTTGCTCTCGGGTGGCTAGCCGATTGTTCTGGTCCCTTAGAAGTGGTAACCGGTCTAAAACTACTAGACGAGGATTCATTTCCAAATTTATGTGCATGGAGGAAAAAATTCCTTGAGATCCCTGCAAAAACTGAAAGTTGGCCTGATCAAGAAACTTTGATAGTTATGTACAAGGAAATGAAGGAACGTAGAAAATCAGAGAAGTAACCTTTTACAACAAAGCGATATATAATTTGTGAGCTTACCATATTGTAGGCTTTATGGCATTCTAAGTGTCTCATTATAATACTCCAGTAGATTTTCATCTCTAATAATGATATGTTGTGCGTTTTCTGTGTTAAATAAATGGAATATCCATATGTTTGTGTTTTTAACACACAATATGATTATGGTTGTTTAGAAAAAATTTAGATTGTATTACAACTTATACGGTCTATATGCTTTAGTTAATATTTTGAAAATCAACCAAGTAATAATTAAATAGGACTACTATGGGACATAAAAAAAATTGATACCTGCATATACTCTCTGTCGTGGGCGGGTAACTCAAATTTTTTTCACAACGAGTGTGTGTATGAGTGAAAAGTGTACCCAACGGTCACTGTAAGCAGGCAGGGGAGGGAGAATGCACTATTCGTCACCGGTAAACCTATCTGGCTGCGAACTCGCAACACCTTTAAGATCTACTTGCAACATACATATCGAAGTTATAAAGATAATAAAAATAGTATTAGAGCTAATTACACTCCAATCTGATAGTACAGTACAGAGTCTACAGACAACCTTGGATTCATACACAAGTTTATATTGAATATATGCATTATATGTGCTATAATTCTATAAACCATCCAAAACTTATCTAACTAAGGCGCTATTGGCCACTAACCACTTACAATTCACATCAAATACAATAAAAAATTAGCTTGATAAAATAACAAACCACTTAAACTATCAGGAGTGAGGGCTCCTGATAGAAGCTCTCATGGGGACATCTCCTAACATGTGACGCCTAGTCGGCAGAGGGAATGCCCCCTTCTTTTTCCTGGAGTGAGGGCTCCTGATAGAAGCCTTACTTTTTGACTTTTTTTTTATAAAATTAAATTATAAAAACATTATATTAATATATACAAAACTTAATAAAATTAAATAAAACTTAATAAACTAAATAAAAATAGTTCCATTACATAATTACATTACAACTAAATAAAAGTTAAACAACTAAATAAAACTTAAAAAAACTTAATAAACTAAATAAAACTAGTTAAACTCATATTTTTCCAGAATTCGTCGTTTCATTTCCTCCGCCACTTGTTTCTCGCCTTACAGAAGGTTGGAAATGTCGATGGTCAACGTTTTACAATCTTTATTAAATTTCTTTTGTCTTTTCATTTCAAGCTTTTGTTTTTGAATATCGATACGTTCCTTGTTAAATTCGACCCGTTACTTGCCGACCTCCATCAAGCCCTCCAATTTCTCCCCTAACGACTCAAACTTATCCAAATACTTTCTCTTGTCGGATGAGGACCCGTGCCCGGGCGGTAAAACCGAGTCTCCCCCTCCTCCTCGGTGTCGTTTAGGTCGATCTGAACCCTCGCATCCGATGGGATCCGCTGAACCAGAGGTCGTTTTTGACCTTTTAGCACCCGATTCACCACGAGTGCTCCGTGGATCCCAATCACAGATAAGATGGAACTTCGAGTTGTTCTTTAGATAATTCCGTTCTTGTAAGTATTGAAAAGCCGGATTTGTTGCGTTATATTCAATCAACGCGTTTGTTTGGAGGTCCGCTTCGTTTGTACCGCTTTGATGAAATATATATTATTTGAGATTAACAAAATTATGTATGAATCTGTCCAAGGTTTCACACCCATGAGAAATATAAGTCATGAAAAGGCTCCATGTCTACCACGTCAGTCAATCTGAATGCAATCCCACTTGAGCTATTTGTTGGATCGAGTGAATCGAGTTGTAGATTTGACAACGACGGCTCTGTAGCGGTGGTGGTGTGTGGCTGGATCTTTCTCTCTAGCTCTCTGTCTATCGTTTTCTCTCTATAACACTTCCAGATCTGCAAGGATGGTGGTTTGTAACAGGCGGCGACAGTGAGAGCTTGTAACAGACGGCGACGGATGATGGTGGTTCAATGAAATACCCTTTTGTTTGAAAGATTTAGATTAGTATTCGTAAAAATCCAAGATCTAGAAGCTAAGAGATATGTCAAATTAAAATACTTGAACCTTTTATGTTGATATTTATAAAAATCATAAATCTATGGGAGTAGAATTAACAAAAAAGGGTTTTGTTTTTATGATGTGTGCACAGTTTCATAGGAACAAAAATGGGTTTGGTTTTGTTTCTTGGTTGGGTTTTTTTTTTGTGTGTGTGTGTGTGTTTAGTTTGGAAATTATATAGATATATGTATATGTATGTATACATATAGATACAGATCATGTATAGACATGTAAGACATGATATTTCTTTGTTATTTTTAGTTTTTTTTTATACTGCTATAAAAAAAGATTCAATTAGTTGCAAGAATGGTCCTGTTTGTATAAAAAACGATATTGCCCCTCACATGAAGGGCACATGATCCATTTAACGGTAGAAAATAGACGAACGTTAGGCTTTGGACTTAGATTGCCACTGAAACATGAAAACTTGACCAAAATCGCCACTTTGGCATAAGTTGGACCATTCTTGCAAAACGTGTGATATCACAGGGACCAAAAATGCAATTTGTTTTATATTTTATAAGTTAATATTTATGCTATGTTTTTTAGTTTCATTTTAAATCAAAAGCAAGAAATGAATTAGATGAGAATAGAAAAGATGAAATCTTTTCAAATCATCCCAAATATGAGATGAAAATTTATTTAACAAAAACAACTAGATAATCATTTCGTTTTCTCTCATTTCACTTCCTTTCCATCCTTAAAAAAAACTCAAGAACACAACTTGTTTTAAAATCACTTGGATTCTTTTCCTTTCTTGCCTTAAAAAACTCAAGAACACCATATTAGTGTTTGGATTAGTTTATATCTATTACCCGTTCACCCCTCTTTTTCAACTAAAAAGTTGATAAACAAAAAATGTCTATTATTTTTATTCACTAATTTAAACATCTCCATTTAATATATTTATAATACCTTTATTGAAATAATTTACAACATAAATCTTTCAATTCATAAAATAACTACACTACCCCTTTTATATTAATTACCTTTACAATCATAAGCACACCACCACCACCGACGTAGCCACCACCACACTGCCGCCGCTAACACCATCATCGTCGCATCGTGCGAACATGCATCTAGTATATTAAAAAAAAGGCTTTTTACTTAGATTTCTATCGCTTTTATTTATTTATTAAAAAAGTTTTCACAACATGGCTTCTTAAAATTGGATTATATAAAATAGAAAAAAAAAAACCATAAAACAAACACTAAATTTACTCTTTTTTTTTAAAAATATGCTAAATAAGTAAAAAGCTATAAGCATTAGATATTAATTTTCCGATCATGAAACCAACGCACCAGCCTGTATCATAAAGACATATAAACACACACACAGAGCTTCCATTTCCCCCCACTTTCGATCTACAATGCAATAAAAACACTTGTTTTCTTTAATTCATCAACCAAATTAGGGTTTCAAAAGAAAAAAAAGTTCCCAATTCATAATAATAATATTAATCTATAGCTATATCTATATACAAACCAAACATGTCAATTTAATTCAAATTATTATTATTTTTTTATATATATAGAATGGATCCAAAGGCATCATCATCATCATCATCATCATTCAGATCTATGGTAAGATCATCAAACCCTAATTCATCATTATTATCAAAAACACTTTCAGATGCAACTACACAAAACCTATCTTCAATTCTCAACAATCCCCATGATTCCGTTTCCGATGGATCCTGGTCTTCCTGGTGGTCATCTTCTACTTCCGTCCAACTCCCTGATTTTGCTCCGCCTTCCGTTTCCAAAACCCTAGGTATCGATCTCTCTCGATCCGATTTCGCTTCCTATTTGTCTTCATTATCTGATCACTATACTCGTTTCGAAGATATTCGTAATCACTCTAATCAGGAAAACATAGATAATCATGATAATACTAGTTATAATTATAATGTTGAGGATGACGAAAGGGATTGGGATAGGGATAGGGCAGGGGAAGCGTTGGTTGCGTGTTTACGTGAAGTGCCTGCATTGTATTTTAAGGAGGATTTTAGGCTAGAGGATGGAGGGACTTTTAGGGCTGCGAGTCCGTTTACGAATGTAGGTGAGAATATGATGTTGCAAGAGAAGTTGTCACAGTATTTGGATGTGGTGGAGTTACATTTGGTTAAGGAGATCTCGTTGAGGTCTAATTCGTTTTTTGAAGCTCAAGGACAGTTGGAGGATTTGAGTTTCAAGATTGTGGAAGGGTGTGCGAGGATTAGGGAGTTGAAAGAGACGATTCGGCTTTTGGATGTGGATTTGGTGGATTCGGCTTGTCAAGTTCATGATTTGAATGCGACGAGGAGTGATTTGTTGGCATTGCAGGAGAAGCTTCGGCTTATATTATATGTTAATCAGTCTCTTGCTGCTCTTAAGTTGGTATCATTTCTGTCTGTCTATATTCTTGTGTTTTCGTAACCAAGTTTTCAACTTTATATATGTACTTTCGAAGAAGCTTAATTCATATTTGAGCTAATAAAGTAATAGTTTTGATGCTTGTAAAGTATTTCAAGATTTCAATAGCAATAGATAATAAAAAACTAGGGAACTCTAGCGAAATCTAACATCTCTGGCTTGTCGCTGCTAATTTGCTTTAGGATCTATATAAAGAAATGTAGCATCACTGGCTTGTGGCTGCTAACTTGCTTTAGGATTTTTTTAATCAAGAAATAGAAAAGAAAACAAACACAAGGTGGCTAACATCTATATCCCATATAATGACCTGGATGTAGGAAACCTGGCTTGTGTGGATGTGTTTGAGATTGATTAGCATGACTTCAGATATAATTTCATACACAAACATGTTGTGCTCACTTGAAGTAATAACATAGTATTGTATTGAACATAGAATGTAGAAATTTTGGATGACAGATTATAAGTAAAAGATGTTGGCAGTGAAAACGAAACCTAAAAATGTCAGCCAAGTGAAAAATTCAAGAATGTAGATGTGTGGTTTATGGTTGGTTAAACGGTTTGCATGATAACCAACTAGAACAGCATCCACAATTTTCATTAAGTCATGAAAGGAAGGAGCTGTTTGGTTTGATGGAATTGGAATGAGGGCATGGGAAATATATGGCAACATGCAAACCCAAAGAAGGTGCTTGGTTTTGATCTCTTTCTCATTTTCATTTAACCCTAGTATCAAGCCCAATCCCATAATGTTTCCTCATGCAAACCAAACACCACTGAATCTCTTTTGAACTCATGCTTTAGCTTTGGGCCATGTTTATCTTCTGTGGTTTGCCCTTTTATCTTACAAGATCTTTGGTAACAACCGGTAATTTGAAGAGGTTTATCTTAGGTTATTAGATAATAACATGAAGGATATTTGGTTATGTGGCAACTCAAATCAAGTGGAATCAGTTGTGAAATGTAGTTAATTCAATCGATCCTTTTTTTTTAATTACTAATCAGAAAATTTTCTATTTTGATGCTGGACCCTATGAGATGACTGTAATTCTCTTGCTGGTTTGTTTTATAGCTTGTTGCATCGGCTGATTGTGCTGGAGCTTTAGACGTCACTGATGATTTGAAGCATTTTCTGGTATATGAATACTGTACTGCATTACACTTAATAACATCCTTCAGGGTTGTAAAAATCGGCCTGATCGGCTGAGAAATCGGGATCGAGATCGGGGGTATGAGTATTCGGTCAACAGGTCAAGACTCGTGTCAACTTTGGTCAAACTCGTCCGACTCGGTCAAAAATCGGCCGAATCGGGTCAAAACTCGGGTCAACACTTTTTTTTTTTCTTTTTTTTTTATAATAAACTTTTAATAAAATCCTAAATTGGTTTAAGTTTATGTTTCTAAACAATTAAGTTTGAACTTTGAAGTATTATGTTAATGTT
>JAOXNX010000019.1:27288280-27307112 GCA_028566075.1 Solidago caesia
AAAATAAAAATAATAAAAATAAAAATACATACCAAAAAGAGGAGAGAATGAAGGAAAATGTGTGGCTGAGATTTGTCTCCTAGTTTTCATCAAATTTTTCTGTTTTCAAATGATTACATCCCTGCAATAATAATCTACATCTTTGAATAAAACCAACTTAGGAAGTATTATGATCCTTGGACAGTTTCTAACCCCAGTGATCATTTGAATCATTTCCATATTGGGAAGTGATATTTACACTGGTGATTTTACTTGCTTTACGGAAATTGGACATAAAATTACGTTTGTACCCTCATCTCTCTAACACCTTTATTTTTACTTTCTCATGAGTTTTCAAATTTTCACCAAACACCCATGTTTGCAAAAAAGACTCTTCTATGCTCTGTACATACCACTAAATAAAAACAAACATGTTCCAAAATATTAATCAAAATATTATAATGAAATCAAAAACAAATCTGCCCGAAACCAAAAGTAATTAGTAAAACATTAGTGATTTCCTATCATTCATGTTGGCCGGAAACAATGATGGAGGTGGAACTTTTCATAACAATCTCCACATCGCTATGTAACTAAACGATAAGTTATTTTTTCTTTTGAACAATCAAAGAAGATTATGCTTTTATTTCATTTTGCTATGATTTCATCTTAATCGATGCCTGTGTAGTTGTGGTACCTCTATTTTTGGGTTTATACTCGTATTGCGTTAACTTTCTTGGGGGATCTTCAATCAACGTGTATGAGATTCGTGAGGATAAATTTGGGAATCACAATATCTAATAAAAATTATTGTAGTGAAACAAATAGTTGAAGTATCTAAAATTCAAACATACATTCATAAAGGTTTGATAATATCCATGACAATACGAGTATTACCTTTGAACAGAGGGATTTGCTTTTTGATTTCATTAACTTATTTAATGATATTTTATGGTCCATGTTTTTTTTCATTTGATGGTGTATACAAAGCAAAGGGGAATGTTCTTTTTTGCAAACATGGGTGTTTGGTGTAAACTTGAAAACTCAACGGAAGGCAAAAATAGAGGTTTAGAAGGGATAGGGGTACAAAGGTAAATTCATGCCCAGTTTCCGTAAAGAAAGTAAAATCATCAGTGGAAATATCACTTTCCTTTTTTTTTAATAAACTTTTAATAAAATCCTGAATTAGTTTAAGTTTATATTTCTGAACAATTAAGTTTGAACTTTGAAGTATTATGTTTAATGTTTCTAAACATATATGTTTAAGTTTGAAGTTTTTTACATATAATTTCATAAATTATTATTTTTATATATAAAAAACCCAATCCGATTTCTCCCCGATCCGATCCCGAGTTTTTTTAAAATCTTGACTCCCCCCCTCGCCGATCTGATCCCGAGTCATGAGTTCCCCAACCTTGACATCCTTGTTAGTTGACTTTATTGGATGTAGTTCTTTGCTCTGTTGTGTGCAATGTCAGTTGAAGTATGACATCGAAAGGAAGTTTGCTTCTAAGTTTTCCTACTTTGTTTATAGAAGTATTTAGTAAGTTAGAAGCTCGAATTGCTTCGCAGCGTCAGAACTCAATAGCGCACAAATATGGTTGCTTTCTTTGTTATTTACTTACCGTAAGGCCTTGAACTATAAAACGTCTAGTTGAAGGCATGATTATGCTGTAGTAGTATAGGTAAACTGCCATAGTGCCATACTTGTTTAAAGAGGTTACTCGAAGAAAATAAGAGATTAAATAGCATATAGACATGGTAAAATGTAGATAATGCTACTCTAGGAATATGCTTAAGCTAATCAGTTAGCAATTATGTTTGTTTAGAATTATTTAATTGGTTACAATGCATTAAATAGTAATGCAGAAACATGCATAGAGGATTATAGTTTAGGGGGGATAGCTTTGACTTAGTATATTTTTTCTTATCCATTGGATTTTTCATAGGCTTATGTTCTAACAGAGGGGTTTTCTAATGTAGACTTAAAGCAGTTAGCCAGTTATAGGTCAATCCATGATAATTCTTAGGTGTTAAGCCTAATATGTTGCATAAACTCTACTTTCACACAACTAGTTGGCTCTTATTTCCAGCTTCACTAATCCTAAAATGTCAATGTTATCAAAACCATTACTTTAGTTGTTCAATTTGATTTCACATTTTTTATAATTAGGTTACCGTGTTTCAAGTTTAGCTATTAGCTTACTATTGTTTATGTCATCTAACATTTGTCCATCCCATTAGCAACATGTCAAAAATCTTAAGGGAATAAGCTGAGTTTCTTCCATGTTGGCCTTCATGTCTTAATTTATGATACCTTGATTTGGAAATGACTTTCTTTTCTGGATCAGTTAATTCTCATATTGTGAGCTGGTTTGACGTGTTGTTCCTGTCTTCTCTAGTTTGTTATTGACTACCCTCAAACTTATTAAATTGGTCAAGGTGTGGCTTAGTATTTGTCATGTAAATGTTTAGGGTTTAAAGGAATGCTTTATAACGAGGGATAACCTGATATTAATAGAAATGAAGTGGCATACAGTAAAGTCTATGATGGAAATAACAGAACCTTATGGAGACTAATGGAAACAGTATGAAATGATGACATGGTGGTCAACTTTGTAGATGCTTTGATTGATTCAGAAATTTGATCTTCACTACCTGCAAGCTTTAGTTATGAGGACTAGTTGAAGAAAGATATCCTAATAAAGCTCTTGCTAATATCTTCTGGTTTAGTAGCGATGGCAGAATTTATAAATTGTATGAGCTTTCCAGAGCACACACATGCTTTTCTAAGTCTTAATTCATGGTATATTTGATATTTTTTAATTAACCCTCTTTGATATAGGATGGCGATCAACTGACTGGCTTACATTGTTTTCGTCACCTCGAGGATCATGTAGCTGCTGCAATAGATTCTGTAAATAGGTTAGTATATCTATCGGTTATGTGTAAATGTTTTTGTCATCTAAGACGGGCTATGTATCTATTAAGGTACTTTATAGGATCTATCTGCATCCTATAGCTGCCTATTTGGTTAATGAATATCATTGATGTAAGATGCCATAACATATACATGTTCTGCTATCGAAGAAAGTTAGCTCATCAATTTATAAGAGACAGCATGATAATGAATGGCCTGTTTAGTAAAGGGTAGCTTTGGAATCCTCGTATCTCATTTCAAGGAAACAAACAAACCAATAAATTGGATTTTTTTTTCTCGCGTGTTTGGCTAGACATTGGAGTTGTCAGCTGTCCAATGTCTAAATACATATTAAATATCGGGTTTGTTAATATTTAAACATAAATGGATTCGTTAATGTGTTCCTTTTGAAAGAACAATGACAGAAGTCACAAAATACACAATGTAAACTGAAGCTCTTAAGTATGTCATAGCCATCTTGATGTATATAGCTTCCCTGTTGTGACTTATAGTGTTTATTCTTGTAGCATTCTTTCAGCAGAATTTTTGCATGCATCTATTAATGATGCCGGGGATAGGGATGCGGCAATATTATCTAAAGCAAAAGCAAGGATCGCCTTGCAGGGAAATGGAGAAGATAATGCAGTACGAATAAACTGTATGCTGCTACTTCTTTTCGG
This sequence comes from Solidago caesia, assembly GCA_028566075.1. Lineage (NCBI taxonomy): Eukaryota > Viridiplantae > Streptophyta > Magnoliopsida > Asterales > Asteraceae > Solidago > Solidago caesia. Next base: position 27,291,860 of record JAOXNX010000019.1, read on the forward strand.
TTGTGTGGTGCAAATGAACTAACAGCATTAACTTTTTGATTCAGGCACAGTTGCATCAAGAAGATACCTCCAGTTTCCATGATCAACTACTACCTCTAATTATAGGCTTACTTAGAACGGTGAGTGCCTTTATATATTTTGTATACTCAAGATATCAGGATGGTAATTGTGGCAATTACCCTTGATATGCTGAATGTTTCTCGCGTCTGCCATAGAACACAAACTCCTTAGATTGCTTATTTCCTTTTGATCCAATCAGAAGGCTGTCTTAAGATACCATCATAGTATTGTAGTATATCTGATTACTATTTTGTCCATAATTTATGTAAGAAGGTTAATTGTTATTGTGGATTCGTATTTTCAAGAAGATTATGATACACTCTCCTTGATGATTTATTTCACCTGGCTAGTTTTTTAAATGTCATAACTTTATCTGAACTTTTGCAAGACTTGTAATATTTAAGACATTGGGATTGTTTCATGTATCTTGGTGATTTTCAGGCGAAACTTCCTACCGTATTGAGAATATATCGTGATACAGTTACATCTGATATGAAAACGGCTATTAAGTCCGTTGTTGCAGAGCTGCTTCCAGTTCTTCTTGCCAAGCCACTGGACTCCGATCTTAAGTCAGGCGATCGAATTGCTGATGCAGATGGTATGCACTGCATTTAAAAATTAGCTTTTTATGTGTATAAGCTTGTTAAACATTTTGAAATGAAGTTTTTTAAACAAAAGCTCATATATGTACATAATAAAGAAAAAGATGCCCATTCAGAGTGATCTTTTAAGTCTCCTTTGTGGGCCACATGGGAGTTTGTTCAGTGTGTCCATAACTTAGTGATACACCTATAATACACTTAGTGATACACCTATGTTACGATCGAGACTCGAATCCACAACCTCTTGGTTGCTGGGCCACCCGGATATGGCTAGACCAAAGGCCTCTTGGTTCCCTGACTTATTTACTTAAAACACCAAAAGAGAACGAAAAACAATGGACTTTGCTTAAATATTACATGTTGGCGTATTGGTGCAGGTGGAGGATCATCACTTGCAAGTAAGTTAAGAAGCCTGTCTTCTGAAAGCTTTGTTCAACTTCTTGGCACCATTTTCAAGATTGTACAGGTAATGGATGGATACCTTATTGATTTCCTTTGTGATCCTCTAACTTTTATTCTGGAATTATCTGAACTACGCAGCTTTTATTGAGAGTATACTTGCTTATTTTGTATCTATCATTAGGTGGGTGGGCTGGGGAATAGCCATCACCATTATTAAAACTAAACTTCAGTATTAATGATGATAATGTCAGATGATAAGAATGTTTAAAGATTACTTAAAACTTTAAAAGCACATAGTAGTAAGATATCAAGAGAGATAAACAATGGCTGCAAATCTTTTCTGCTTCTATGATTTCTACCTTAAGAGATCAAGTTTGCTAATTTTTCTAAGGTGATTATTTTGGTAATGCCTTGTTGCTTATGTGCCAATAGTTTGCGCGTCCATACTGATTTTCCTTCTCCTAGATGCATGTAGTTTTAAGCACCTTTTAACTGAGGCAGAGGCCTCTCGTAAATATTTTTCATATTAAATGATATGATAAATGAACTTCATGATAATATGTTAAGAAGTATTGTGGACTATTTACATGTTAAGAAGTTTGTGATTGAAGAGTTGCTTTGAACTCTAATTTGTTCAGACGTAAAGTAGTGTTTCAGTAAAATGTAACTTGATTTATATTCTACTAGTGAATGCAGGCACACTTACTTCGAGCTGCTGAAGTGAAAAAAGCCATTGAGTGGATAATGTCGAATCTTGATGGTCACTATGCTGCTGATTCAGTTGCTGCTGCAATTGCTCATGGTGCATTGAGTGCCGAAGCGCCTCCAGTGGGTGATGGTCAGTCTGGATCTTTTCCTCTTTCGAATCAAAGGAATGTTATCAAGGTTTCTCCAGTCCAGCCAAAACGGAATGATACCACAAGTTCATCAAATTTGTCAAAAAATTTCAGGTGATCTGTTTACATTCAGATGTAGCAAATATGGATTTTGTCTGGTCAAACCGGCCTAGTTTGGTTATTATCCAAAAACAAATTTCAACTCGAAACCCATTTGCTTGCCACCCTCATTTTTCTAACATGGAAAGGTTTTCCTTGACAGAGCGGATGTACTGAGAGAAAACACAGAAGCAGTGTTTGCTGCTTGCGATGCAGCTCACGGAAGATGGGCAAAGCTGCTTGGTGTCCGTGCACTTCTCCATCCAAGGCTGAGGCTACAAGACTTTCTTCATATATATAACATATCTCAGGATTTCGTTGCTGCAACAGAGAAGGTACAGTTATAGTTCCAACTCTTAATTAATTACTCGGTCTCATTTGTCTGTGCTTATTTTGTGGATTTATATTTTATTCTAACATAAGCAGATTGGTGGAAGGTTGGGATATAGCATTCGCGGAACGTTGCAGTCTCAGGCCAAAGCTTTTGTCGATTTCCAGCATGAATCACGGGTAAAATTTTGTGTTCTGACACACTTTATATTGGTAACTTGCTGACTTGCTGTTGGTTAATTGACTTAATGTTCCTCTATTATTGTAGATGACAAAACTTAGAGCAGTGCTTGATCAAGAAACATGGGTTGAAGTAGATGTTCCTAGTGAATTCCAGGCCATAGTCGATTCACTTTTTAGCTTGGATTCTTTGGTTGTTGACTCAGATGACGATTCTAAGAGCATGTCTAATAGCTATAATGAAGTGGTTTCTGGCGGTGCTGAACAGCGGTCTCGGTCTGTTGATGGCGTTGTAGATGGCACTGGACAGGTGCTATACTTATTCTCTTTTGAGGGTTGATAGAATTAAGATGAAGTTTAACCATCCTTTTTAAAAACATGTTCTAATTTCTGTTTTGCAGGCTAACAACATTAAATTAAAGAATGTACATGGAAAATCTTCTACTCAATTGATTTCCTTCAGAGGTGTTGGGTACCACATGGTAAACTGGTTAGTAATCTTGTTCACTATTGCTAATACATAGAGGTAGAGGTAGCAACATGTGTGGGTTAGGCAAGGTGTCAAAACAAGTAAATTGTGTGGTACAGGTTGAAAGGGTAATGTTGGGTTGGCTAAAAACGATTCAAATGTATAGTGTTAGAGACAATTAAGTTTTTTTTTTTTTGGGGGGGGGGGTAATGGGTTTTACCCCGGTAAATTTAGAGATGACTAAGTTAGAGTATTTCAGTAATAAATTAATTTGAATAAAATGATTTAGAAGTTTTTATGCATTGACAAATGCATTTAGGGTGACTTTTGGCGCTTTTTAACTGTTTGACCTATTTCTTTTTTGTCTATAATTGCTTGGTCATGTACAACACCACCACCCATGCATCTAATGGATCTGTTTCTAGTGTTTGATCCTCACACCATGCTTAGGATTGATACAGTTCTGCTAATTTGGATAAAGTATTATAATAATTGAGGTTTTGTTGTTTGACAGTGGGTTAATATTGCTGAAGATGTTATCCGAGTACATTGATATGAATACTGTTTTACCAGCACTTTCGTCCGAGGTTATTCACCGTGTTCTTGAAATGTTGAAATTTTTCAACACAAGGGCTTGCCAGCTTGTTCTTGGTGCTGGTGCCATGCAGGTATCTATGACTGTACAGGCCAACATTCTACATAATGTTGATAGTTAAATTAAGCTGTTGATGTAAAATTCTGTAATTCACCGTCACAAGCAACTAAAAAGCCTACCTATTTTGCACTTCTAGTGAACTTTAATACTATTATTGATATGCCCAGATTATAAGGGATGAATGGGATGAGCTTTTGCTTTTTAATTAGGTTGTCTTTATTAGTTGAGTTTTTAATGTTAGTCCCAAAATAACTGTCCACCACTCAAAAGCATGGCTCAAGAAAAATGCACTTATTGCAACTTACTTAAACGGCAGTTTTACCCTTTACTTTTTATTTAATGTTTCTTTGAATTTTGTGATATCAATAATTTGAAGTAGGGGTAATATGGAAAACCTAATCCAATTTATCTATCCATTATTAGTGGTGAACAATATTATTGGACAAACTAAAATGGTAAGATGGACTATAAATTTGGTACGGAGGGGGTATATGTCTCTTTAGGAGTCTTCTGTTAACAAAGGAGTCTTAATAATTGCCATCATTTAGCGAGCTTATCTATATTGTTTGGAGTCATCTGATTGGTTTCCCGTTAGTATTTTTATTTCTCTACCGACTTGTACCTTTGAATGTCGGACCCGTAGCTTTCGCTAAGGTTAATAATGTTTTGTGTTCATTCAACATACTGTCATATTAGTAAGTTGGTGTTCCACTTAAGCTCTTCTTTTGAAGGCAATCTATTTGTTGTAATGAGATTTATTTGTCTATTTTGGCACCACAGGTCTCTGGTTTGAAGTCTATTACATCCAAACATTTGGCCCTGGCTAGTCAGGTTGTCAGTTTCGTGCATGCTATTATCCCTGGTAGGTGCTGTTTGCTTTTATTGGTGTTTTAATTTTAACTATTAATTCTGAATTTATCATGGATTTTAATGTTGTTATAACATGGCTAGTTAGGTGCATATTTTATAGCTGTGATTTTGTTGAAAATATTATTTAGTGCGAGTATATATATACCTTTTTCCTGTAATGTAATAACTTCTTTATGTATCCTAGAAATTCGGAGGATTCTTTTCCTGAAAGTACCTGAGACGCGAAAAAGCTTGCTGTCATCAGAAATTGAACGAGTATCACAGGTAGTGTATAACCATGATGCTCATGACATGAGCACTAGTTTACCTTTTGCTCTATCATTGCTTGATCTCTGGAAATGAATGTAGGACTATAAAGTGCATCGAGATGAGATACATACAAAACTTGTGCAAATAATGAGGGAAAGATTGTTAGTTCATCTCCGTGGACTCCCGCAAATTATTGAAACATGGAACCGATCTGATGAAACTGATGTACAACCCAGTCAGTTTGCTCGATCACTCACAAAGGTGATTCACTCAAAATTTACTTAATAGTATACTGACTTACATCGAATGTATGCATCTATATCAACTTGCAGCCTATGACCGTGAAATCTGTTTTATTGTGCTGCAGTTCTCTTGCTACTTTTATTTATTTATTGTGATAAATATATGTGTGTGTATATATATATATATCTAGTATATATAAATATATGTGTGTGTATATATATATTTATATATATATCTTCTTTTTTTGGGGGGGTGGGCTTGGTTGTTATAGTTCTGTTACCGAAATTCAATAGGCTAATTAAACTACAAGTGATGTTATCATATATGAACCTGTATATCTAGTATCGCTTATAGAGAACCTCCTTATGTAGGATGGTAATGGATATTAACATGTAATGATAGCCATTTACTTATTCGTCATTAGTTTCTACATGTGCTTAAACTGGCAACGTCTAGTTATGCCCTTACTTTGCATATATTGGTTTTTGCTAAATGGTTTTGGTTGTTTGTTATCTCAGGAAGTTGGATATCTTCAGCGTGTGCTTTCTCGGACTTTGCATGAAGTGGATGTTCAAGAAATATTCAAGTGAGCTATTTGTTATGTGTTTGTGTATAGCACATGACTTTTCATTAATACTCTAGTTCTTAATTATAATTACATCGGATGTATTCTTCATACAGAGAAGTGACCATCATCTTCGACATACAAATATCTGATGCATTTTCAAATGTGGATATTAGCACTCCTCAAGCAAAAGCCAGGTTCTTCAATTTATTCATAGTTATAATGTATTATCTATACATAATCCATACAGCTTTCTTAATTTTATGATAATGTATATTTGGTTTAGAGGTGGTAGTTATTCTTCATTTACCTAAACATGGTCGATTGTGGTTATATTCCATATCGAACAAATCATACGGGCGTATAATAGTTTTTTTTTACCTGTTAAAAGGTTCACACATTATTAACATAGTTTCTGAAATTGTGTTTTATTAAATTAAATAGATCTAAACATCAAAACAAGTGACAAAAAATAAAATAAAAAAATCATCAGGGTATCCCTTTACCCAAAAAAAAACAAGTGACAAAAATGTGTTGGTACGTCAACTTTGGTTGAATGCTACACATTAGTTTATATATTTATATTTATCCTTCTTTTTTCTTAATCTTCTTCCATATGTGCAACTGTAACACCTCTCTATGAAATTCGATTCTGATTTTAATCTTTGGGACAGGCTTAAGTGTGATATTCAGCACATTCTTGGATGCATTGGATCATTGCCATCTGCCAAGTTAATTGACTCTGACACCCCGATTGCGGGACAACTTGAGTCCTTGGTTCAAAGAATATCTGCTGAGGCCGATCAATAGTATATGGTAGCTACTTTCATTAAACATTCACAAAGATCGAGCATATCTCTTCATAGAAGATCCATTGAAATGCAAATGAGTTGAGGTAAGAATGCTCTCGACATTCTAACTCGACTCGTGTCCTTAAAAATGGGTTGAACTCGTTTATGCTTTTATCTATTAGGGTTAAACTGGTATAATAAAAATATCTTAAAAAAAGCCCTGTCAGATGGGCTGAAAATCGGCCATAATATCATCAATGCATAAAATCTTCTGAAGTATTTTATTCAAAATTGTTGATTATTGCTGTACTGATATACTTTTGTAATCATACATTATTACAGCAATTATTGGAAAAGAAAATGTAGAAATGTTGCACAAAAAGTGTTGCGAGTTAACTCCCGACCTGTTTCAACATCCGACCAATTGCCCCTTTTAAGCTGTGATCTAGTCAGCCCAATTTGCCGATATTTGAATACAATTGTGGTTTTGATATGATCTTTTTTATATTTTGTAGGCAAACCCATAGGTGCTTGATCGGAGCAATTTTCACTACAAATTTTGTGAGGCTGCATTTGTTAGTAGGGTGTACGGGAATGTATAATTTAATGGTACAGATGTAACAGGTGGTTTGATTTTGTTGGTGCTTTTTATTTTGTCAAGAGGCCAGGTCAGGTCAGGTAGTGAATTTGTATTGGCCACAGTTCTTTATGTACGGATTTAAAGACTACAGTCAAAGAGAAGATTGGACACACATGAATATGAATGTGAATATAACTCATACTCGAACCATTCTTGTAATTCATGCCCATAAGAGAGGAAAACCGAGAGGCTTGCGTCTTTGAAAAAACATGTAAATTCATTTTTTATTTGCGATATGTTTCAAAACTAACATTTTTTCTTGCCATACTAGTCAAGCCAATTAGTACTTTAGTCTTGGGTGTTTAATGATTTGGTTTATGGTTTCTTACTATTTAACAAATCTCGAAGCTCAAATTGAAAATCAAATCAAACTATTTTCAAATTATATTATGTAGATATTTTGGTGGCAATTTTTTTTTGCAAAATTTTTAGTAAATGAAAATTTTATTCGAAACTATTTATCACCAAAGATTTCTTAAATGAAAAAAGATTGTGTATTTTACATTTTAATTAGGCTTTCACTAGTTTCAAGTACACAAGTTGCATATTTGATTTTCGTGATAAAGATGATGAGTGTCTGCTTCAATCACATGTTTTCTCAATTTGATGATCTTCAATCTTGTTCCATTGTATAATCCGGTGGTCTGGACTATATTGCATAGAAACATACTATATTGCATAGAAACATTAGGTTAAAGGGAGTGAGGCAACTTGGGGGAGGGGCGTCTTGCGCCATGTGGTGCCGAGTCATCCCCCAAGATGCCATCCAAAAATGGGGGAGTGGGGCAACTTAGATGGGTGGGGGGACTTGAGACATGTGACATGTGACATTCCATTTGTTTGTTTGTTTTTTTTTGTTTTTTTTTTTTCGAACTTTACTTTTTGAATAAACTTATATAATAAATTAACAAATTATATAAACTAAATTAAAACAATCTATTACATTAAAAAAAAAAAAAATACAACCTACATTAAAAAAAACATATTTTACCTAAAACATAAAAAGTCCTAAAAAATTAAAAATAACATAAATCCTAAAACATAAATCCTAAAAACATAAAACATAAATCCTAAGAACTAAGAATAACCATATTTTTCCTTAACTTCTTGTTTCAAATTTTTCATCATTTCTCTCCCCGTTCCTTGGAGATGGCTGTAGTCGGTGGTTAAAATTAAAAGATCTTCACGTTTATTTGATTTTTAGTTTCTTTTCACCTAGCTCCAATTTCTTTTTCCCCATATCTGCTCGTGTCCTGCTGATGTCCATTAGCCCCTCCAACCTTGAAGAACCGCCGAGTGTGAATTTTTTAGCCTTGTCTCTACCCACTGGACGGCTAAAATGAAACATTTCCCCCTCGTCCTCGGTTGTGTTAAGGTCGATGTTGCAATGAGCATCCGACCCTTGAAAACTCTGGGCATCGACGGAGGAACTCGTTTTCGACCTCTTTGCACCCGGTTTACCCAACTTTTTCTTCGCGTCAAAATCAACCACCAACGAAAACTTTGAACTTTTCCTTAATTTCTCCCAAATAGGGCTGTAAACGAACCGAACGAACACGAACGGGACCTTGTTCATGTTCCTTTGTTTAACTTAACGAACGGTTTACGAACGGATAAACGAACATAATCGCTTGTTCATGTTCGTTCGTTTTTGTTCATGAACATTCGTTCATGAATACAAACGAACGAACACTAATGAAAGAACACAAACGAACACCAACGAACACCAACGAACAAAGATATAGTTATAAATATTAGACTTTAAATTCAAGATTACAAAATATGCATCGGCTAAAAGTTTTACAGAACATTCCTACTTATATACGAATATACAACATTTATCTAATCAAAAAAGAGGTTTATATCCCCTCATTTTCAAAAAACACGGTTAAAAGCTTTAACTTCGATCCTAATATCACACGATCACATGCTTTTACCATCCATTCTTCGAGTCCTGCGGTAGTTAGAAAAAATTTATATACTATTAAGAACGAAAGAAAAAATGGACAAAACTAGCACCAATTGTATTTGACTGTAACTTTACCCTAAAAAAGAACAACACACCTCATGGAAGTTCAATTATGGAACTTGAGAGTGGATTAGTGGAAGGTAACTAGGTAGGTTAGATGAAAACTCTTTGAATTTGTGAAAATATCTTAGGGTTTGGTATAAAACAAGTATGTATATTTAAGTTTTTACTTACAATATAGATGATTAAGTATTAAAATTAAAATGTAATATACATTAATATTAATACTAATAATAGTAATATATATACATACAGAGGCGGATCCAGGATTTTGTCTAAGTGGGGGCAAAAAAACACTTACTTGGAGACTTGTGAGCAACGGAAACAAGAAGAAGATAGCTTCAAAATGACAGCAAAACTAGCCTCCAAACAATCTCCAAATCTGCACAAAACAGCAGCAAAGTTAGCCTCAAAACAGCCTATTTATGCACAAAACATCCTCAAAACAGCTGCCAAAAACAGCAGCAAAATAACCTCAAAAATCTGCACAAAACTAAACTCAAACAGCCTTCAAACAGCAGCTAAAACAACAACAAAAACAGCTATAATTCAGCTTCCAAACAGCCTTCAAACAACCCCCAAACCAGTCATTAAACAGCCTCCCAAACAGCAGCTAAAACAACAACAAAAAACAGCTATAATTCAGCTTCCAAACAGCCTTCAAACAGCACCCAAACAACTTTCAAACCGCCCCCAAAAAACTGCAAAAAACAGCAAAATAAAACAGCAAAAAATCTGCAAAAAACTAACCTCAAACAGCCTTCAAACAGCAGCTAAAACAACAACAAAAAAAGCTATAATTCAGCTTCCAAACAGCCTTCAAACAACCCCCAAACCAGTCTTTAAACAGACTCCCAAACAGCAGCTAAAACAACAAAAAAACAGCTATAATTCAGCTTCCAAACAGCCTTCAAACAGCAAATATTATTAGGCGATAATGAAGACGGTTATTTTCTTTTAAGATATCTTTCCATTTATCTAGCAAATAAAATGAAATAAAATTATTTATGTATAATACATTTATACAACTGATGCTATTATTACAACAACAACATTATACAATTTGGGGGGAAAAAAATCAGTGAAAAATTGAGTCTTTTAAACAGATTTGAGCAAGGAAAGGTTGTTTCTATTAGCTAATATGAAACAAATGAACAATTTAGAAACAAGCAAACTGATGAAGTCTTTTAAACAGGGGATGCTCTATTACTTTTTTTAGTTTTACATAATTTTAATAATCTATTGCCAGTTTGCTACTAACTGTAAGAAATAAATCAACAATTTAGACTTTTAGGGTTTACAAAATTGTGAGTTAAGTTAGGAATTCCACTTACCTTATTCAGAATCAGAATTGAAAAGGGAAGGAAAAGAGGTTGAGCAAGGAAGAAGAAGAATCAGATTTTCAATTTTTCACTGATTTTTTCCCCCCAAATTGTATCGATTATTATTAGAGTTGAAGGGTTAGGATTTGGGAAATGGAAACTTTGGAGGAGGGGGGCATTAAAAGTTTGGGCTGAGGGCACTCTAAAAGGATTTGGGCTTTCCACATAATTTTTTTCCATAGGACCGGTTATTTTTTTGGGCTCTATAGGAGGCATTACCCCCTCTCATTCAACACTACATCCGCCCCTGTTAATAAATGATAATGATATATGAATTTAAATGCTGTAAATAAGTTATGTTGTATCGAATTTAAAGCTGACAATTTTTCTGTTTTTTCTTTTTGTTTACATAATGATAATGTTGTTTGTTTTTATGTGAGTATTGGAAGTTTAATTTCATCTATTATTTGGGTTTTACTCGCCATACATAATGTTTGTCATTTCGTTTTAGAAGTAATATTTGAACTTGCTAATAATGCCTTGTATTTTTGTTTAAGTTGTGAAGGATGAGAGATTGAGAGCTATAACGAGATCAAAAAATTGGTCCAAAGGGAACCTAGGATTCCTCGCATGCCACAATTGTATGTTAGTTTTCTTTTAAATTTCTATACTTATTATTGTCTTCCCATCAGTTTAAAAACAAATTATTATTATTATTGTTATAGGCAGACTTCCAGTTCTTTAACACTCAGAGGCTCAGCGAGCTGTATGAGAAAAAAAAAATGCACTTTCTCATGGTGGTATTGATCTTATTGATTCCAGCATGTCTTTTCATTATTGAGATGATCGGTTTTTAATATGACGTATGTGAAAATAAGAATTATTTATATATCTAAGGTTGGTTCTTTGATGTAAAATTTCAGGCTGCCAATTTTAAAGCAGCTACTTATATGCCAACATACTTTCACATGATCGTTTAGAAGCGAGCCTTGGGTAGTATTTTGTTAGAAACCCAATTCTCTGTGATGTATTGGTTCAAAATCGAGGCATCAAACGGGCAATTCACTTGGATCTACAGGTGATGTTTGTTAACACGCATTTAGTGTCTTTTTGTATCGTTTTGTTGTTAGTTAAAGTACCGTATATTTTACATCTAAATTCTTTTTTGCAGATTTTGAAGATCAATCAATAAAAGGACATAGGTGGGTTTGTGGCTGATGATTTGAACTTACAGAATACAATCATCAACTATGAATTGAATGGAAATAAAGAACGTTTATCACAGGTGAAATAAAAATGCAATCATTAATGTCTAATTTGTTTCCTGAGACACTATCTCTTAAGGTGGGGAACTTTTCTAACTCATGTTTTAGTTATTGATACGCTTTCAACATAAGTACTCTTTTTTAGACCTTGGAAGATAGTGATAGTGCTAAATGTAAACTCTGGATTTTCATAAATGTAAATGGCATAGATGGGTCTAATAAGTAACTAGCTAAAAGAGAATACATCAAATCTACTGAAACTTGAAAGTTACCCAAGGTCCATTTTCATCGACTTTGGGCAAGATTTTTTAATTCAAGAATGTAGATTATGATAGTATAATTTTGTTCTTGTAATAGTAGTTGTCATATTAGTTAATTACTTTAAATATAATAATTTTTAAAAAAGTGTTCGGGGTCAAGTCAACCCAAACCAACCTTGACCCGACCCTTGTACTCTCCAACTATACTCGATCTCAGTACGCAAATTCCTAAAATGACACCAAGTTTGCAGGAGTTGGGATCGGTTCTGAAGATGACTGGATCGTTGTTGTGTTGACTACATGCACCCGCGAAGGTGGCTATTCGTTGTTGAGTGACTTCTAAATCAGGTTAGCATACACATTCCTTGAAAGCTAACTCATTGTGCATCAAAGTGGCACGATAGGTGGGTTGGATGACGTGTTAAAATAGGACTGGGTTAAGCACGTCATGTTACCATGGTTCAAATTATGTACATTATGATTACAACAGATCCAAGTCAGAGGAATTCCTCCTCTTTTGGAAGGAAAGGATATTCTTGGTGCTGCAAGAACTGGTTCTGGTAAAACTCTACAGATTACTCAGCATCTTCAATAATGTTTGTACGTTATGATTACCTATGTTGATTTTTTAGTAATTGTAGTTAGGTTTTGACAGCGATCCTGAACTTATATATTTGTTCAATTGCCGGTTCCACTAATTTTTCAATGCTCTAAAATCTATGTTTGGAATTCTGTAGTAATATATTGGCAGCAGAGTTTCTTACTCCCTTTCCAAGTATCTTGTCGTATTTAACTTAAGTTTTTAGTTTTTCGTTTACTTGGTATTGCTAATGCATATGAGTGTTTACACATAATGGATTTTGAATTAGTACTGTTACAAACATAGGGATCCTAGATGAGAGTCAAATTGACCAAACAATGTACGACTAATATACGACTTCTATTTTGAATTAGTAAGGTATGTGACAAGTTGACCAAACAATAAGTATCTTTATCTTTACTATCTTATAATACATATTACCCCTTTTTTTAAGCATTCAGCTTTTTTAAGCATATTTTCTTAATCCCCAAAATACCCTCCCTTCTTAAAAACAAATTCCTACCAGTCACACCATAAAACAAGATTGTTTCATGTTTCATGTTTCTTGAGATTAAAAAAGTGGGTCACTGCTTTATGGTTGGTCTCACAGTATGTACATTATATAAACTTTTAGGAAATTGCTGCTAGGAGTTTTATGTTTACATGATCATAAAGTTTGGGCTATGATAATGTCTTTATTGGCTTTTGGGGTTTTTTAGCATGTTGTCGTTCCTGATGTGGACACGAAAACCTCTTTCTTTGGTGTATATGATGGCCATGGAGGTGTGTGATTAGAATTTTATAAAGCTTTTTGCTAGATCATAATTTAGTTACTGCACATTCATGTTATGTTAGTATATTTTAACAGATAATGTAATTGTGTGTTTGAATGTTTTTTTCATTTAATTATTCTTCTTATCTTTATTAGTTGATACACCGTGGTGGCTCCAAATATTGTTTTCCCATTTTTAATTTTTATATGTTGTAGGATGCTTTGAAGAAGAGTGTGTGTACTTGATATCCTGACAAATAAGGGTGCTCAAACTTGGATATAGGTTTGTGAATGCATAACATGGGATCTTATAATGTTCGGATATCTTGATGCTATTACTCTGGATGTCTTTGTTTACAGGAAACCAACAGTTATCATGATAGTTGGTTCTTGGTATGTTTGATGAATATAATGTGTTCATAAGTATTTCAAATGGGGTGGGATTCATGTTAATTAAATCAATGGAAAAGAGAATCATTGCATACAACTGTGATTTTCTCAACCAGAATGAGTGGCTTTTTCAATCATGTTATTATTATCGGCAAACCAATCTGAACCATTAACTCAAAAGCTGGAGTCTCAAGATTCGATAATCACATGTGAAAATTAAAAATGGGAAAACAATATTCAAGGGCACAGATTTAATGGGACGAAACGAAACATTTAATTAAGAAGGTGCACCATAATACGGTACACCACGAAATAAATTTCATATTTCATTTTAGTTTGCCTTGAAAGCCAGTTTTGGTTTTGTACCTGAATCGACAACAGTAAACCGAGTCCAAAAGCAGCCGGGTTTGGTTTCTGGCTACTTCACTTGATAGCTGAGAGTTGAACATTTGTAAGCAGTATCCTAATTGTTTAATGCAGGGAAAACGGCTCATCAGTTGAAGAGTGAAGGCGCTTTAGTAAGTTCATAGCTTGCTAATACTTATGCCTGCGCATTTACATATATATACTTAATACTTCACAGTTGAATCTTGCAAATTTTATGTGCAACCTATGTACTATGAAGTTTAGTGTATTTTGGCTTTACCGATGAAGTTATTTATTTGAATGTTATAACCCCTCATTTCTACATACCTCTGTTGGAACCATCTTTCAATACTGCTTTCGGAGATAAATGAACAAATTCTCTGCGGTTAGCCGATTTTTGTAATTATTATTGTAGAATCATTTAAATAGTCTGCCTTATAATTTTATACTATTGCTAATTTTATTACATTTTATAGTATTTAAATGGCCACAATATTTAAAAGTATTTAAACGAGCACAATATTTTCTGTTGGAATCGATAACAAATATAGGCTGTTGATTTTGGTTGGATTGGGTTGGTCTGTCCAATGGTCGAAGTATGGTGTGTTTGATATAGTGTTATAACACATATCATTTTTGGTTATCAAAAACATATGAAATATGATGACGGGAGCTTTAAAAAAATTGATTATAGGAGTTATATCATTTCAATAACAATCTACTTTTATGAATGTAGTGATTTAGAAGATTTTTATCTTTTATGGTACAAAATGTTTTTATGTGCAGTTGGGCTTTGAAATGCGGAGAGAAGGTGGAACAGATGTTGGAGTAAGCTGTTACTAATCTGTCTTCAACATATTGATCTTACTTCTCCAGAGTTATGCAGCTATCCTATACCCGAACCTTCCAAATGGGTTTAGAATTATCCTTCGCGGAAAAGAGATCATCCATCATAGTATAGTTGATGATATTATGCTGACTCGGAAGATTTGTATAAACCAATGCAACTTGCTGATGGGACAAAGAATGATCAAAAGGTACTGACTCTAAATCAAGGAGCTCTAACTTAGTTTTAATATCTTTATTCTAAATTATGGTAATTCATTTTTTGCTCTTGTTTTGCATCCGATGATGGCTGTAGTGACTATTGGCTTTGTGAAAGATGCGAAAGACCATATCGATGTTCAAGGATTCAATGTTTTGTTGGAAATATGCACACGGGTTGGCTAAGGTTTGACCGTGGTGCATTATGATTCAAGGATGTGCCCATGACATGGA
>JAOXNX010000019.1:27309031-27320147 GCA_028566075.1 Solidago caesia
TTTTGCAATGAAAGAAGGAACGTTACCAAATTAACGAAGCTCGCTATCTAACGCCCTTGGGGGTGGTCAAATGGGGCATAGTGGGGCGTGGTGGGGCGTGGTGGGCTCAAAAAGGGAAGGGGCACGCCCCCATTCCCATCGGTCTAAAGACCTCCGGCTAAAGTGGGGAAGAATAATAAAGTGCAGGAGATACCCAAAGGTTCAAACTTTATTACTTTATATATATGGTACTTCAATCATGGTACTTCAATCATATATATGACCAACTATTTATAGTAACATGGAAAAAATATAAATTACGGAGTAATACCAAAAGTGAAAAACAAAATCGCTGTAAAAATGTTAGTTATTTTACTCGATGAAATATTTTATTGTAAATATGAAAAGTTTATATATAGAGATAGAATATCAAAAAATGCTAATTATCATACATATATTTTATTAATTGCATACAATGGGAAAGTTTCTTTCCTTTTCGGAACGTTACATCAGTAACAAGATGGGCTGCTTAATCAACGGTTGGATCATTACTTTAAGTTTTTCTTCATATATACAAAATATAAATATATAAATAATTTGAAATTTTGATTATTTAAATAAAAAACTAAGTATTTAAGAATATTGACTTTTATTATTAGATTTGATTATGACGTCACCCATTAATATTATCTATATACTTCCTGTTAAAAATTCTATCCCTTGTTGATTGTTACACATTTTGAGACATGTAAATTGTCCAAAATACCCTTAACGATTAAATTACACTATCAGTCCTTTATCTTCTAAAATATATCCGATACCACCTTTTATATCAATTACATTTTACATCAACCTACACCACTCGCCGCCGCCACCAATAGTCGCTGCCACCACCACCAGTCACCGCCACCACTAGACCACCGTGGCCACCGCCGCCGCATTGCGCGGGTACCATGCTAGTATTATATTATATTTCGTTATCTGTCACACACCCTAAATAAATAAAGTATTATATTACTATTATTATCATTATTATTGGCTTTTACCATTTTAAAGTAAGTAATTTCAAATAAATAAAGGGCTTAACATATATGCTGCTAGAAGCAGCTTCATATATGTTTCCCCTCACAGATTTTTAAAATTTTTTTATAAATTCAACATGTGATGAAATGATTGTGAGGGGAAGTAGCAGCATATATGTTTTCCCCATAAATAAATACTACCTAAACATGCAAAGTCTCGTTTTTACAGTAGTTGGGTAATCTAAAAAAAAGACCATTTGTTATTTATAACTCAAGTTTGTCTAGTTAAAGCTCTTTACAAATTTAGATGATTTCTTGTAAATTGTGGATCACAAAAGTGTTGGCTCCCATCACTCGGATAGATAAAAAAGAAGGCAAAACGTGTGGGCATGGCGTCAAATCAAATCAACTAAACAAATAATATCCGTAAACTCTGGCTGGGCAATTATATAAATTTTAAAAATGAAATTTAGAAGTACCTACCTGCACCTGGTGGTAATAGAGGTTTTTGTAGCTGAATCATCGTCATGTAGAATCAGCTTGACTTCAGTCTTCGGATACTATAATCAATCAAATGAATACTATAACGCAATATTGATTTTGAAGAAACGGCGTCGTATTGTATTGTATTCCTTAGAGACCGAAGGTGTTGTAGACGGGGGGAAAGAAATTCAAGTGCGGGGATGGGTTACCGGCTTGGATCAGGTAGGGACAGAAAAAGGTTTTTCTTTAGTTATGTTCAAATAAGGGGGGTTAAATTGAAAAAACTTTTCCTTTACTTTACCAACCTCACTCACAATCCTTCGACTTCTCCATCGATCAGTCAACGTTTGCTTTTTTTACAAATATGTACCAAAGTTCATTTTAGTATAACATGAATACCCAATTTTTAATAAACATATGTCAATTTAGTCAAGTTTTTTCTAATTTTCACAAAATGCCAAACAAAATCACAATAAAAACAAAAAATCGCAATGAGATTTTAAAAGCTGCAATAATAATATGGGTCGGTAAAAATCTTCACAAACGTTGCATACCCTAGATAGATGTCGTCGGTCAAATAGTATCCGGTCTCATAAAAGTTGTCATTAGCATAAAATGAGGCTATAAGTTAAATAAATAAAAAACACATTAGTAAATAAATAACACAAACTTAAATAAATAACACAAAATTAAATAACACATAAGTAAATATATAAAACATAAGGTAAATTAACACATAAGTAAATAACCAAACCTGTAAGAGCCAAACCGGATATAGGTTCCTCAAGAATGGGCGATGCTTCAAACACGTTAATGTCGTTGTTAGACCCTTGCTGCCCAAAATATGCATTCCAAATCCACAAATCATATATACGATGCAACCGCTTGAAGCATCAACAACGGTTTTCCTATATCACCTCGTGTGTGAGTACCTCGCCACGCCATTGGACACATCTCCCATGACCAATTCATGCAATCGATGCTACCGATCATGTCTGGGAAACCATGATGATGTTCATGCACCTCATACATGTATTGGAGATCACTCCATGTTGGCCTACGTAGGTATGTAAGACCATACACCTCAATTATACCTATTAATATAGAAAAAATATAGTGTAACTAAAAAATACATGTAACTAAAAAATTATATAACTTAACTAAAAAATGCATATTACGTAACAAAAAAACAATGTAACTAACTAAAAACATATATAACTTAACAGAAAAATAATGTAACAAAGTAAAAATATATAATCTAAAAAATATATAATATAACTAAAAAATAATGTAACTAACTAAAAAGATAATCTAACTAAAAAATATATAACTTAACAAAAAAACTATATAATGTAACTAAAAAAAATGTACCTCTATAGCATTGTACCAGCATAATGCGGCGACGACGGTGTGGTGGTGGCAGCGACTGTCGGTGATGGCAGCGACTGTCGGTGATGGCGGCGACCGTTGGTGGTGGTGGCGGACTGTTAGTGGTGGTGGGTGTAAGTAATTGATGTAAATCTAATTGATGTAGAGGGGTAGTTGAGATATTTTAGAAGATAAGAGATTGGTGGTGTAAATTAATTTATTAAGGGTAGAATGGTAATTTCGTATGTAGAAATTTTTTAACTTTTTTGTTTGGTAGTGGGGTGAAGAATTTTTATATAATAGTATAGAAGTATAGATATAGAAGTATAGATAAAAGTTTGCTAATGTGTCTCGTGAAGTCCTCTCCGATATTCCCAAGTTCTCGTCAAATGAGTCAACATTTGAGCCGCATGCTAATCGACGAAGCGCCGATGTACACTTTAGTTAAGTCGAGAAACCAAGCTTCCCAGCACCGTCATATCTTTGATGAAAAAAATGGATGCTCGGCTTCCAAATCATCGCATTTTCTTAGAAATAACCGCTTAGTCATACGATAAAGCTTCCTAAAAATCCTTGCATTGTATAACGGTTCGTTGAAAAAGTAGTGAAACATGAGTCGCGTCTCGACTTCCTGACGCCTTTGTACGATAGTCACCCTTCTTTTAAACGATGGTTCGCTAACCTCATCCTCCTCATCATCCACACAATCTAAAATAGCATTAACGGCCAACGTGATGGTACTCGTGATTGCCTTGTCTAGCTCGGATGAACCGCTTGAACTATCGCTTGAAGTATCATCGCTTCAGGATGACGACAAAGACGCGTTGAGATCCATAAAAGCAAGAATTATTATTATTAGAGAAAAGAATAGTATGTTTTTTTTATAAAATGTTGAAGTAGAATGGGAAAAATGGTTGGATATGGAAGAGGATATATAGAAGTATTTATATTAAAATTAGTATTATTATTAAATTTATTTGTTTGAATTTCTAGTCAATATAGTTGTTGCCTTTTTGATATTCGGATCTCATCAAAAACAATGGAAAAAAATGTTCGTCGTGGATGAACCGTGGAAGGCAAAAAAAAAAAAAAAGGAAAGGAACGCCTGGGTGGCTGGGTGGGGGGCTGTAGCCGGCGTCCTTGTGGCGTTTCAGCGGCGTCCCAGGGTGGAAAACGCCTCACAACGTTTAGTCTCAACCGTTAAACAAAACCAAAAAACATAACTTGAACATGGGGACTTTTAGCAAAGTTTAAGGTTTATAACTTCACAGTATACACTTGGCTCAAAATTCAATGTATCAAAATACAAACCCAAACAATTAATCCTCCAAATAACTATTAAGGAAAAAATATAAGAGGAATAAAAACTAAATAAAATAATATTATAATTATTAGGATTAGGGATATCTAAATATTTATATATTCAACATATATCCCAAACTAAATAAAAATATTTGTGTTCGGGTTAACCCAGATAACCCAACCAAATTCTAAAACCCAAATAAGATAACTCATATGACCTAAACCATTGAATTTGGGTCGGATTGTTAAGATATGAGTAATATTGACACCCTTAGACAACACGATACAAAAGGTTCATCCTAAATTTTGTCAATAGACAACAAGCCTAAGGAATTAATGTGTAAAAAGGCAACATTAAGATTATAAAATCTCTCCAATTTGCAATTAACTCACAAATAGTTTCAAAAATAAATCAATATAATTGCATATTAAAAACATATATAGTGGTTCAGTAGTTCACTAACACTGTCATATCAACAACTATACAATTCCACACAACACCACCTGTAATGATGAAATTAAAAACTGGACCCCATAATAAATTACAATTTCCCCAATAATACTACTATATTCCCAATAACCAATTTAAACACATTAAAAAAAAAAAAAACCACCTCATTGGCTTCCACCGTGGTTGGAACGACATTGGACCCGATGACGCCAAGCGATTCCGGGGTGGTAATGGTTGATATCAGGACTTTGGTATCATCTGCCATAAGTGCATAACACATGCTATAAGCGTTTTGAATGAAACCAAACCAACTCAATCTGTACAATACGTAAAAATAATCTTCCCTAAATTTATATAGGGATGAGCAAAATCAAATCGAAAACCATAAAAACCCAAACCAAAAACCCGTCCCATAATAAGAAACCGATTTTATGATTCTTGTATTTGAAAATCATAATAGTAGTTTGATTTTTAGGAGCATATAAAAACCCAATAAAAAAAAAAACAACTAAATCATATTATATATTATCAATAAATCTAAACTTTAATATTTAATATACGAGTATATCCATAAAGAGGTCAGATTTTTAATTTGAGCATCTAAATTTTGTTATGGATTATGAGAGTAGAATATGAGTATTTTAATATTAATATTTGTATGAAGCCATGAATAGTTGAATATCTTTCATTTCAAATTAGTTTTTTTTTTTTTTAAATTGAATGATTGTTTTAGCTAGACTCTTCATACTTTGCAAAAGCATTTATATGCAACCATTTTTGTCATGATACGGTTTTTTAAGAAAACCGAGTCTCGTCGAATTGAAACAAAACAACCAATTGTAAACCAAAAAAAAACAAAAACCAAACACGAATGTTTTAAAATTTTGAAAATTCAAATGATTTGTTTGATTTTAGTAAAAAAAAACCCCATCCCAAACAGATCCAAAATTGATGGTACCCTTGTATTTAAAGTTGCATTAAATAAAACTTTCAGTAAATTTATTGTTTGCGGGCAAAATAGGAAATCATGTCAATATTAAATGGAAAATGACAGTTTCTTTGGAACAAATAAATATATTAAAGAGAAAATAATAATAATAAAAAATAAAATTTTAAGGGATTTAGCAACATTACAACATTCTTACCAAATGTGATTCTTTTCATTTTACAGAACTACCCTCATACGTTTCTTTAAAACAACTTACATTATGAGGGTGTTTGTTTTTTCTTAAAACAGCTGCAAAGGTCTTATGTCTGCGAGCGCGCAGACATAAATCTTGCAGACGGTTTGTTTTTAAAAAAATTGAAGATCTGAAAAATGCTTATATTATCTTAAAAAAAAAGCATGTATCATGTATCTTCAAACATCTTCAATCCCTCCATCTGACCTCCTTCTTTACACCCAACTTCCCCCATCGCCTCCGCCTGCCGCCACCACCCTGACCTCCTTCACCAATACATGAACTACACCCCTTTCACCACCTGCCCACCGCTGTCCACCGCCGCCGCAGAACCCTTAATCCTCCGTGGTTGCCACCCTCTTCCTCGCTGGAGATGCTTTTCCCAAACACCGACTAAACTACCCACTTCACTTCCGGCCAACCCATTTTCTCCGGTTCCGGAAAATGCAATCTTATGGCAAAACTATGTAAAAGCTTTGAGTGTTTAAACAAAAACCCAGATCTTGGTTTTGATCTAAACAAAGAAAAGCTTAAATTTTTAAGCTATAAAACAGATCTTGATTTGCCAATTTTTCAGTTTCTTGAAATAGCCAAAAAGGTGAAAAGTGTTGTAAGATTAGGCCTAGATATAGGTGGTGGCACAGGTACATTTAGTGCACAAATGAAGTCACATAATGTAACTATTATAACTACAACAATGAGTATAGGTGCACCATATAATGAAGAGGTTGCACTTAGGGGATTAGTACCATTACATGTGCCATTGCAACAAAGATTGCCTGTTTTTGATGGTGTTTTGGATCTTGTAAGATGTGGGCGTGCTTTTAATAGATGGATACCAATACAAGCAATGGAATTTTTGTTATATGATGTTGATAGAGTGTTGAGGGGAGGTGGGTTTTTTTGGATTGATCATTTTTTTAGTAAAAGTGTGGATCTTGATAAGGTTTTTGGGCCATTGATTGGGAAGTTAGGATATAAGAAAGTGAAATGGGCAGTTGGGAATAAGATGGATTCAACTGGTGTAAAGAATGGAGAAGTTTATTTGACTGCTCTTTTGCAAAAACCGGTTTCGAGATGATGATAGTGATGATGATTTGTTTTTGGTTTCCGAGGTACGAGTTTTGGCAATTATCGAATTTATTGTTGTTTATGTTATGTGCATATTGCAAGTTATGTTAAGTTTTCATGATGGTTACATGAGTTTGAAATTGCATAGTTGGTGAACTTTTGATTGAATGTGACAAGTAGTTAAGGATTTAAAGGTTGTAAAAATGGTAATTAGGAGTGACGATTCTAGTTTTAGCGATTGTTTAATAATATGATTTGAGTTAGGAAAGGGTTTTTTAGTTGTTGATGGTTGTTTTGTGATGGTTGACTTTTGTCATGTGTTCTTGTAATCCACTTTCTTGATGTAATTTTTGTAGATTTAAAGAACCTTTGATTGCGAATCCATAGTTTTTTAGATCTATATTGTCTTCAGTTTCCATTTCTTTCATCAACGTATAATATTTTGTCCCGTGCTTTTTTTATGCATCTTGTTTGCTTTCTTGGAGGGTTGGCACTCCATTAGGAGGACCAAGGACCATTGACTTGCATGTGTATTTTTTTTTTTAACTTCTTGTTTTGTGTACACTTTTGGTGGACCACTAATCCATGGGGACTAAGCCCATGGCCACACAGACTTGGCCAAGTAAGGAGAATGATGTAGTTCCTAAATATTGCATAGTTTGTGAACTTTTGTTAGGATGTAAATACTGTAAAATGAAAAGTAGGAGCTAGGATTTGGGTTTTAGTGATATTTCGTTACTGATTCGGTTAAAGTTAGTTTTTTTCCCACTGAAAGTAGGAGCTACGATTTGAGTTCAAATTGTGTTCATTTGTGATGGTTGGCCTTTGTTGTTAACTTATCCATGTTCTTGTTATCCACTAGTGTGGTGTTGCTGTTGCAAAATGATAGTTTTCTAGACCTAAATCGTCTTCATATAGTCTTTCAGTAAATTTTTCCAAATTTAATTCTTTTGTTTTATGTTCTTTTATCTGAAACTAAAGTTCTGTTTGCATACTGTTGGAGGGACTAGGAAGACCATTGACTTACCTCGCTATTTCTTAAACGTTGTATTACAAGTATCAAATCAAATATTGCATTTTGTTCAAGCAATGTAAACTTTTTCATGTGTATGTAATATGTCCGGTATTCAACATTCTAATCGACAAGTTTTCATCTTTATAACAGGTGCCAGATGACAAGCTCAAATCGCCTAAACTGGAAGTGATCAGTAAAGGAAAACCTGTTTGCTTGGTTTATCTTGGATTTAAATCCATGGCTGCTTCTTGGTGTCATTTTGCATCAATGTGTATGTTTTAGTTTATGGGAAGTAAAGATCAACATTACTAAATATTGTTAGTATGCAAATACCTTCATTTTTGTAGCACACGGTTTACACGTAAGCAGTCATGTTTTGAATTTGACTGAACATATCATTTCTCTGTTTGGTGGTTCGGCCTATTTGATAATACACTTGGTTCGAAATGAAAATATTATTGTATGATAATTCGTCTAAATGATAGTGTTTTGAATTGATATACAAATGATTAACTAATTAGAATAATGTTGAATCAATGATAATGCTTGGAAGAGCTCTAATTCTTGTGTGTTTGTGTACATAATTTTGTCATTCATGTGTGGTGTCATTTTTTTCAACTTGTATTTGTTGGTGAGTTTTTAAATCCATGCTCATGAAATTCATAAACATCTAAAATCATAGACAAGTTTTTATCAAGGTACGAATCGAATATTGTTGCTTAATAGTTATCTTAACTAAAATCAAACCCGAGACTAAACAATCAGTCATTATTTAAAGGGTAAATCGGAAGGAATTTTTTAATTCCTTCTACTGCATTGTTACCTACACAACCACCCTGTAAGGTTTTAGTTTACCAAGCTAAGTGTACCTGAACGGATATCACCACATAGAGTCGATTAAATCCGGTCTGAGGCGATGATAGAGCCCGCTTCAAATTTTCGTTAAGCTCATCCCACAATGGACCCCCGCCTAATTTAAATTAACTTAATTTTCCAACTAACTTAAAGTATATACAAGAAATCAAAAGAAGAAAAAAAAGGAAAGGCCAAAACTGATGTAAACTTATATATTTTTTTAATTATAGGTTCATCAGTGTTGTTCCAATAGTATGGGGAATGTTCAAGTGAGAACTATTCATATATGAAAAATGACGGATCTAGGAATATTTGTTGATGGGGGCAAAAAGATTTTTCCTTAAAGCAACAGAGATTATAAAATCTTCCAAAAACAATGTTCATACGACATCAACGGATAAAAGGTTATTAACTACATTTCTACTTGTAGTAATACCATTAACAGAAAATTATGATATTCTTTACAAGAACCTTTCATATCTTTTACTCCAAATGAACAATTGAAAAACAAATAACGGATATAATAATTATTTTCGTAAATTTTGAGCTACAAATTAACAATAAAATTTCATAATTGACACAGTCAAAATTACATAACTAGGATTACAAAATTAAACTTAGTAGGCTGGAGTTGGTTGTGGTCTACAGCCCCCTACCCTATAATGTTGGATCCGTCAATAAAATTATAATCGAATATTTATCGATTCTTCTAAAAACTGTGCAATAATTACAAACGTTAAAACAAATAGTAGAAATTTAAAAATTATATATACTAGAACTTAACTACTGCAATATTTGCGTATTAATTTGGATGTTATCACACATTATTCTAGTTTGTATTTTTCTAAATGCAAACTGTAAATTGAGAAATAAATAAAATATAACACAGTTTTAATCTTAAATCAAAATTGTTATAGTTTAGATCAATATTTGATTACTTTATTTGTTTTGCATGTGTAATCTAAACATAAAACAAAAGTTTGTAGTTTGAAAGTTCTTAAAATCCCACATCGAATAATGAAAAAAATGATAGCTAGATATGAGATTATACCTTTCAAAAAAAAAGAAAAAGATATGAGATTATAAAAGATGCCAACACAAAAATATATTTGCTTATCTTTGGTTCAACAAAGATTTAATTATACGAGATTATGAGGGCATGGTTGTTTTGGGCATTGAGCATATATAGTTTTTGTTCCAATATACCATAAGAAATTATAATTTTAGAAAATAGACTAAATACTTAAAAATCATCTTAAATACACCAAAATACCTTAGTTTTTTTTAGTTTTCATAAAATACCCATAAAATCGCAAACCAGATTGGAGAATCACAAAAAGAGGCCAAAATCGCAAATCTGATATGCGGTTTTGACTTTTTGGATAAGATTTTTTTTGCAAGATCCCAAAGTCCAGAAATCCAATCCGATTTTATCCGAAAAGTCGGAGATCCGAATTTTCGGATGTCCGATATCCGAAAATATCCGAAATGTCGATTTCTTTTTCTTTTTTTTTTAAATTACAATATAAGATCCGAAAATATCCGAAAAGTTTATTTCAATATCCAAAAATATACGAAAATATCTCGGATTTATTTTTAAATTCGAATATTTCGGATTTCTAAAATTTCAGATATGTATTCGGACATTGAAATCCACTATCCGAAATATGGATATCCGAAAGTTCGGATACCTGACTTTTCGGATAAAATCGAATTGGAATTTTGGATCTTACAAAACAACTTATCCAAAGTGTCAAAATCGAAAATCAGATATCTGAAAAGTCGGATATCCGAATTTTGGATAGTGGATTTCAATATCCGAAATTTCGGAT
The DNA here is from genome assembly GCA_028566075.1 of Solidago caesia. Taxonomy (NCBI): domain Eukaryota; kingdom Viridiplantae; phylum Streptophyta; class Magnoliopsida; order Asterales; family Asteraceae; genus Solidago; species Solidago caesia. The sequence continues at coordinate 27,319,591 of JAOXNX010000019.1, forward strand.
ATCCGAAAACGGATATTCGAAATATTTGAATTTAAAAGAAAAGAAATTTCAGAGATATTTTCGTATATTGAAAATAAACTTTTCGGATATTTTCGGATCTTATATTGAAATAAAAAAAAATAGACATTTCAAATATTTTCGGATATCTGAAGTTCGGATTAGAGGTGGGCAAAAACCGGTTTTTCGGGTAACCAGTTACAAACCGGTTAATGGTCCAAAAAAAAACAACCGGTTATTACCAGTTAGTAACCGGTTAGAAACCGGTTATTGGTCAAACGTTGACCGGTTATTTTTTGGTTATTTTCCGGTTGTTAACCGGTTAAACCAGTTAGTAACCGGTTAATAACCGTCGGTTATTCAAATAACCGTAACCGGTTAGAAACCGGTTTCAGTTTCGGTTATTAATAACCGGTTATTAATAACCCGGTTATTAGTTGTAACACCCCAATATTTTAAAAGTAATAAAATAATCTATTGTTATAGTTTTATCTTTAAAATAAGTTCCTATTAGTTTATTTTGAGAAAAGAGGATTTATTAGTTGGAACTTTAGTGGATA
>JAOXNX010000019.1:27323306-27352038 GCA_028566075.1 Solidago caesia
CGCGTAATTTAATTTTACTAGGTACTGAATGTGTGATTTTGGTATAAACACAGGTACCATTCTTGTAATTTACCCTACATTTATATATCACAAAAGGTTAAATGAATTACCTTAAACTAGCATTATACCTACGGGGTGGCAAGAAACAACATATATTAATTTTTAGATTTATTTGGATCTTAATTATTTACTAATATTATTATGAGTCGGTAAAAATGAAATTTATATAATTTTAAAGTAATATTAGTTTGTTAGAATTTAGCTTGTTAGAATTACAAATTATTTATGTATAAAAAAATTAATGATCATTTATTCGTTTAAAATGAAAAACATGATTACGTTTAAATTAATCTTTTAAGATAAATATTATTTTTAAAATAAGTTTACAATTAGTTCATTAGACTTTTAAGGGACATATATGACATTTCAAATGTTTAATTTTTAAGAAATTTCTATAAATAAAACAAGATAAATGCTCTATATATAGGTAATAGATTTTGTACCAACACTATCTAGTAATCTCTTCTTCTATAAACAAGAAAACACAAATACTAACTTGACAATGAAAACCCGAAGAAGGAAAACCTTGGGCGCGTTTAGTTGGAGAAAACACCTTCTGTTTTTCATTTTTGTTTTCTAAGAAAACATTGAAAACAAAATACGCGATCAAATTAGAATTTTCAAGAAAAATTTTCGAAGAAAATGGAAAACACAATTTTCCATTTTATAACATGAATTTGGAAAACAACATTTTGATGTTTTCCATTTTCCATTTCCATTTTCCATCTCCCCCTTCCCCCTCCCTCCACATCTCCAATATGTATTTTGGTTTTCTAAAATGGAAAATGAAATTAGCATATTCTAATTTTGAACACGTTTTCATAATTTTCATTTGTTTTCTGGAAATTGAAAACCCCTTTCATTTTCTAGAAAATTGGAAATGGAAAACTAGAAAACATTTTCTACAACTAAACACGCCCTAGGGGTTGCCAATCGAGTAGGTATGGTAACGAGTCACTAAGCCAGAGTGGTTCAGTTGACCCACCAATACTTCTTTTGTCCATTTTTCAGAAATTATCAAAATATTAATATCATTTCCTATAATAACACAAGTAAAACTTTCAACTACAACTGAAAGAGGTTTTAAGCATATGAGTACGCTTTAGTAATACTGGAGTTGTGTGTAGTTTGGATCCTATGTCTTGGAGCCCCATGTACTGCTAAATGTATGGTGGACAATTTGGTTCTAATTAACAAAGCTTTACCATTAAAAAAATATAAACCTGGTCAACCCATTCGACAATTTGCACTTGTTTTATTTAATCCCGTTTGACATGTTACCAATATAGGGAGAGGTTCAAATGAGAACTAGAAAACCTTGGCCTTCCAGACAATGGGCGTTGCTCCTAAGGGACTACTAGCACCAATAAATTTGAAAACTAATCTGATACTATATGTATACGGAAGCAAGACGGGCGGATAAGGCAGGTCGTGCAACAGGAGAAAAAATTAGTGCGGGTCAAAACAGCCTAGCCGAGTAGGGTTGACTGCAATCCTTTTCTTGGACATTTTTTAAATTTTAAAGTAGACTAATGTGCTAATCATGATAACTACAATTATATTATTTACTAAAAATAGTTCATCTTTAAATAGAACAGCTTAAGACATAAAAACTAGACTTTGGGCAACCTTTAACCCATTCAAACCATTTGATTGACCCACTTTTAGATAAAGTTTAATTAACCAGCTCAAGATGTAAGACTATGCCAGTCGACCCAGCCAAAAATATGTGTTGAATTTGCTACCTCTATGTATATGCACTAATTAACCAAAAGAATGCAGCTGGGCGCACCTATTATTATTTACTTGCTTAGTTACCTGGATTTGGAGGGCAGTAGGGAAATCTCCACGATCCAATGCTTGACACAACTGCACAAGCTTTTCAGAAGCATTTTGGGATATATCGCCATTGTTTAGTTTCACAAACAACGCACCCAATTTCTTTGAGTTGTCGTCAATCTCCCGCTTTTTAGCTGGAGCAGCATGTGAACCCCCCATGGCTTCTGATGTCTCCGTAAAAAGTCTCACTAAAGTGCTGACAACTGGCTTTTGATGTGCTGCAAACACAAAACGTTATGTTTCAGTTCACTTAAGTGAAAGTTCAAGATATATCACAGAAGCAAGCACGAAATCTGAATGTTTAAGATTGGCACAGTACAAAAAGAATAACAAACATGTATAACCTGAATTGGATTACTATTCCAGGTAGAAAAAGAATAATGCCATTACCAGGTACATTGGATACATCAGCTGTCTGTACTGTTGGTGGAGGGGCAGGAGGTGCAGCCGGTGGTGAAGGACTAGGCGGTTGAGCTTGAACCGACGTAGATCTCTGCAGTCCTGTATTATTCATAGGCATGAATCCCCTCGTCTGTGGTGTGGGTCCCACATCCTGTGATATCTTTTGTCCAAGCGTAGGAACCATTGGAGATTGAGCAGGGCCAAATGAACCAGGTACCGATGGTCCAACTTGGTAATTAGAAATAGCATTCACCTGAGACTAGTACACGATATAATTTTGGCACAGATATCCTGTGATTTAATAGTCGAATACTAAAACTTTGAGGTGACAAAATGAGTGGGTCAAAACGAATAATGTTTGGGATGCGTTGGCCTGACATACCTTTTGCCCAAATTTCCTCTTTTAAAGTAGTATCAAGTATGATTACAAAAGTTCAATATCACTTCCAAGGGTAATCTAATCCTATGAGTAATATGTTTTAATGCATTAAAAGTGTACTTTAAGCCTTTTTTCTTGATACCTGTTTGACCCACCTTAGAGTTGAAAGATAACCAGAATCAATATATTCATAAGTAAATGGATCGGAATCGTCACCTCTACCAAACAAAAGATAGAATGTTTTATGTACACTTACAGGATACAGCTGAGAACCCAAGCTTGGGGGCTGCTGGTATTGATCAACATTTCTCATAATTGGAGGGGTAGTAGGCACAAATCCTTTTGGAGCAGGTTGAGTTGGTGGTTGTGGAGTGAATCCCGCCTAAAGAATGCAGGCAAAAATGTTACTCCTTAATAAACATCAAAGAAATAATTACCCAAAGTTATAGGCACGGTATTTCAGAATAAAAGCGATGCCGATAATGATGTGACGGAATATTATAAAATTGTTAAGCTACCAACTTTCCATATTGCAATTCAACACTTCAATTAGTTGCATACCGGCGGAACGTGAGCTGGAGGAGCTGGAATAAAAGTAGTAGGTTGTTGCGGTGGAACAAATGTATTAGGCTGTTGCTGTGGAACAAATGTAGTAGGTTGTTGCTGTGGAACAAATGTATTAGGCTGTTGCTGTTGATACTCAGTACCGTATGAAGGACCAGGTGTTTGTTGATAGTTTTGACGATGGTAAGCAGAATCATCCTAAAGAGTAGCAATATAATCAATAGAAGAAAACAAGCACATATGAGGAACTGATTGTTTTTTCCTTTCCCTTACTCTTTATGGTCTCCAAAAAAATTATATCAGAGTTTTTCATATCAAATACACTAAGAGGTGGCAATTTTAACCCATTTACTTGTGAATGCGTCTATTCTTTTTATGTACTATCTCTATAATGTTTAATTAAGAAACTGGGTTAAAATGGTTAAAAGTTGCCCAATATAATTTTTTAGAGCATAAAACCTCCTAGTTCAAATTCTAAAACTTATTGAAGAAATCTAAGGCAGTACTCACATTTGGGACACTTACTACAATTTAAAGTGCTTCATACCACAAGCCATTCCTACCCATACGAAAAAAATAGTCATTTTGAACCCTATTACCCAACCTGCCCACTTTGCCCACCAATCATAGCATACTTGCCAATAGCAATATCCATATTCCCCTTCGCTACAGCTCTGACAATAGCATGTGGTTTGCTCATTACACAAATTTAGACCTTCATTTAAGATTCTGGCTGAAATGCGTGAAAATATAGAAGAAAATAGAGTACACAGAACCTGATAATAGTTTCTAGAAGGCCCAGCGCCTGAATATGTTTGGTTCGCACCATATGCAGGTGTCACTGGTAACTGAGAATTTCCAGAATTTATAGAACCACTTGCCTCTTTCTCTGCAAAATAAAAATAGACAGAATCAGCAACAAGCACCACCAAATATACATATGTATTTGGACAGAGAATAGTGCAAATAAATGGACATTGATCACAAGATGGGTGAAAGAAACAAAATATAAATCTCTTAAAGATGATAAGAAACCCAAAATATAATGATGACAAAAGTGTCCCATTTGAAACAAAGTCAACCCATTTAACCTATCATTGCAGTTTTAGATTGTGAAAGGTAGAAAAGTTAAAAAATAGGTAAAACAGGTTCATAACATTAATCACAGTATTATCATGGCTCACAAACTTTTCTAAAAAACAAGCCTATTTATCATCATATCATATTACTATATAACTATGTTGTTAGAAGAGGGGAGATATATCAGAAAGACACAAATATCATCTATCACCCACAATAATTTGTACCTGGTTCTGATGATAGGGCTATCCGATCTCGCAAAATCATCAATTCAGGAGACAGATTATCAGTGCCCATTAACTTCAAATATTCCATAGCTGTTGTTAAGAGTCCTTGACTTGCTAATATTTCAGCATATTTTTCAACAAGTTTGCATAAGGAAGCACTGAATCTCTTCTGCCCAGTTGCTAAAGCCAGGATCACAGTTTTCTCCATTAAATCCTAAAACCCAATAAGATCAGAGCTATTAATGCATCATAGACCAAGAGGTTGTGGATTCAAGTCTCTCTAAAGACAACTGGCATAAATAATAGGTGGTTAGAAGTATATTTCTTAGCCTTGCACGGGGGTGGGGGTGGGGAAAATGCACCAGAAACGGAAACTAAACTTTCAAGATGGTGCTTACCTGAAGAAGCTCAACATATGTTTTTCCCTCATGCTCAGTGGTGACATTCTTTGACCAGATTTCAACTGTTCTATCGATATTTCCAGAACATATATAACAAAGAGTTGCAGCTAGTGTATTACCCGAAGCTCTGAGTCTAGAAGCAAGAGCATCACATAGCAAAGTCCAATCATCCCCCTGTGCAAACTGTGTCATTAAAACATTGGCAATTAGCATAAACAGGGAAGGAAGAAGAATAAACCTAGGCATAGATGGAAATATCACATAAATTGCAAGCTTATTACTCATAACTTAAAGAACTTACAGTGCATAGAAGGGCAAGTGTCTCCTTCCACGATTTTAAGGGTCTTGTCTTTACTAGGCTGACAAGGTCATTGTTCACCATTGCAGCAACGACCTGTTGGTCAACAGAGACGAAATTGCTAATCGGACCACTAAACAATAGAAGCCATCATGAAATGGGAAACTTTGAACACTTTAAATAACAAAAAGTTGGAAGAAATTGTACCTTCAAGTATGGAGAACTATTCTTCCTAAGGTATTGATCACGTGTGCTCTCCCACAAAGAAGCGCCACCAACTTGTGCAATAACCAAGGCCTCTGCCATCTTATTTGCAGCTATGCACTGTGCAACAGCTCCCTTGTAATCTCCAACAACCAAAGCACGTTGGACACCATCATCAAATGCAGAGTCGGTAATGCCCTCTACCGATTCGCTTTCCTTTGTTGGTTCTTCCACACCTTCAATACCAAAGTTGTTGACTGATGTTGACAAAGGCGTCTCGGTTTTAGGGCTTGGAAGATTGTTGAAGAAATCTTCCCCATAATCAGTGGGTGACAAATGGTTGCCCCCCAAAAATCCTTCTGTAGCTACTTCACTTTCTTTAAGATTTATGGAATTCATATCATGAGAAAGATCTTCTATTGTTTCATTTACCTCTTCTGCAGGTAAACTGAAGCCAAGGTGGTTTAGAAGCTTTGTTCTTGCTGTTCCCTCATCTTCAAACATGACCTTCAAAAATCCCCAGGTTTCCCTGTCATCTTCAGACCTGCTTCAACAAGTTGATTCAGAATAACTGTGGTAGAACAGCAGATGCAACTTATTACTTTTTACAGAGACGTACCCAGATTCTTGATATTTTTGGTCACATAGAAGCCTCAATGAGGATCGATCTCCACTCTTCATTGCAACTTCAAACTCAGATGAGGTACTCACTAAGTTGAGTTCAGTAACCAAGTCCCGGACATTGACCTGAAACAGAGACACCATATAGATAATGGGGTAAATAAGTTTAGTGGATGAAATGGGTGTCTAAAAGCTGTACCTCTGAATGTCCAGATGAGGAACCAGTCGAGTGAAACGAAACAAGCTTGCCACCAAAACCAAATGTGACTCCAGCTTTGCGCTGGTACCATTTTGGGGCTCTTAAAGGCGCTGCACAAACCCAGACATGGATATATATGAACAATATTATGACCAAAAAACACAAGAGCTCCTAGTGTACCTTTTCACATTTACGATGCCACTACATACAGAATAAAATCAACTTAAAGAAATAGCAAGCTATTCAAAAGTTCAAAACACATTTTAAATTGATCATATAGATAATACAAATTTTAGTTAAAGTAAAATCAAAATTACAATAATTAAAACATGATGTAGAAGTGTACACACAACAATTACTCTAAGAAAAAGGGGGTTTGCTAACCATGGCCCCAGGGAATATGGTTAATAGTGTGTTCTTTTATCACCATTTCATCCATAGAATGCTTATCATTAGATGATAACCTAGCGCGGGGGGGGATGGGGATTCATGACTACTGGTTGACTAGATGAAACCCTTTATTACACCAAATAATCTCATCATGGTAATGAAAATTGTATCTTTAATCATAGCCCTCATGGCTATTGTTAAAAAAACCCAACTAAAAGAATGAGCCATACTACAATTACAATGATGAGTACAATACAGCACAAACCTACAGAATAAACAAACAAATTATCTATAAGGGTGAATTTAATAGTATATAATCAAATAGCAAAGAAATTTAAAACTAAATAATCAGATAGTACACAAACAAAGTTCTATTAAAAAAGACCATAAACACCAAATAAGTAAAAGTCTGCTGAGGAACACGAAGAAAAAAATTTACTTGAGACAAGATAACTCTCCCCAACACCATATCGAGCACAAGCCTGCAAAAAAGGCATATATTAGCATCCTTAACAGTTAAGTAGATACTATGGATATGATCTCCAACTATAACAGCAGCTTGCTATGCATGCTACACTTGCAGTAACGGAAAAGTAACATTTTACACAACGTAAAATGATCAACAGCCTGTGACAACATTGTAAAAACGTATACAATAGGACAAGCAAGATGCTGGTCAAAATCATTTTAGACCCTGGTAGACCAGTAGTTCATATAATGATGGCATTCCATTCATGTAGGACTTATAAAATCAAATTTTACACATTCAAATGAAATGAGCCAATGTTAGAAAGCAAACCAGCAACGGCAAATAAAATGAAAGGACTTAGATAGGTGCAAACTTAGCGAACCTCAATATTATAAATACCAATTTTTCCATCAAATGAAGAGGCCGATATAACCCCTGGTTTCTTCGGATACCAGTGAACATCGAAGTTCCAATTGTTTCCAGCTGGAAGTTCAGAGACAATCTGCACGTACGTTTTCATCAGGTTTGAACCATAAAGAAAAAAGTCAAGAGTTAGGATCCTAAAAGAACAAAATCATCAGTCTAGAACAGCCATTAAAGTGGTTGACAGACCTCAGCCGAATTAGTGTCCCAGCAAATAGTGCGGTTATCTTTGGCACAGGTAAGCAAATATGAGCTATCATTAGGACACCAAGACATTGCAACAACCCCTGATATATTAGTTAGCTAGGATTAGTATAATACATGCGTAAAATAGCAGGGAAAGATATATATATATGCGTGTGTGTGTCACACAGGGGCAGGATCAAATAAAAAAGGTCCCAATTCTTGAGAAAGCATGAAATCTCAATTTCCCGCTTGACTACAAAAAATTTAGTTTTTGCGTTTTTCCAGCTCTTTATTGTTTCATACAGAAGGGTTTTCAGAAAAAATATATCAAGTGATTTTTATGTGCTTCATATTTTAGCGAAAATTCAAAATGCATGACACAGAACACCGTTTATGCATCAAAAGGAGTTTCTGATACACAAAACAGAAGCACAACCGAGTTTTATTTACAAAAATGCCATTTGGGGGGTCGTTCTTACGAATTTGGTCTTTTTTACAACAGCTCGCCCCTATATATGCATACACACAGAGAGAACCACCACACTTGTTTATATACACATTGTGCCTATATATTAACGTGGTATCCCAAGACAGAGCGAAAGGGGGTGAGGGGAACAGTGAAAAGTATCACCCGGCTTATATATGTAACACTTCACTCATTAGAAATAATTGGAGAGTGAGATCAACATAAGTAATAGATCAACTGATAAATGATCACCGCCATACCTTTAGTGTGACCTACCAACTCCCGCAGAGGGGACATTGTGTTCCGCATGTCCCATATCTGCACGACAAGAATCGGTAAATTTACATGAATAACCAATTTTCATACAAATACTATATAATAAAAAGAAATTAATAGATCAGTACCCTCAAAGAAGGTGAACTATCATCATCTGAAGCAACAATAAGTTGTGTTGCAAAATCTGGATGCCACTGCAAAACAGAGCATCGTCTTCTAACTGAATCTGAGAAACTGTAAATTGGGAAGTTTTTACATATAAGTTAAAGGTTCAGTATTACATCAGATAATCATAGAGCTGGATTCCAGGAAACTCACCTTATAATAGGTTTTTGCTTCCTCAGATCCCAAACCACTAAAAAAACACACAAAATGTACCGTCAGTTAAGCCAAGTTACACTAGCTTAAAACTAATCCCGGGCTCGGTTCTTCCTAAGTTACCCTAGCTTAAATTTAATCTCGGTTTCAGTTCATACCAGTAGTTCCATTAACTGAAGTAGATGCCAAAATAGGCTGAACCTTCTTATTCCATGATAAGAACGATATTTCTCCCTGTGTAGCAGATCCACTGCCCTGCAGAGAGATGTTTAGCATGCTAAGGTTAAAGCTAAACACACGGCAAGTGCCTTTCAACTATATCACTCTAACCGAGAAAATAACGAGCATAGATACAATATAAGTCACTAAAAATCGATTAGAGAGAAGAGTAAACTGGTAAACGAACATAAACAGCAAAATAAATCTTGGAACTATTCACTCGTAAACATAACATTGCAGCTAATGTTACTGATACTATGTATACGACACCCTCTTCAAAGCAAATTCTGTAATCTACTTAATGTGAAATGTACTCTATAGTATAAAAATTGCCACAACTGAGTGTACACATAACCGTTCCATCATGAAAAGAAAAAAAAAAGGAAGGTAGGTAGGGATTGCAATAGGATGTCTTTTTTCTGCAACCCACATCTCCCCTCCATGCTTGGGCCATATATGGGACTTAAAAGAATGAATCATGGAATCACAAACAGAAGTTGTAGCAGCACTCGTGTGATTGTGTGAAGTAAGAGGTTGTATATTTGATGACTCAATTAAGTTACCTTTAGAGGCGGGAAATGTGTAGGTTCTGCTGGTTTAGCAATATCCCATATACAAATATCACCTTCTTCGGCACCAGAAGCAAGATGATTGGGTGAAAGGGAACTAAATTCCAAGCCACGAACCTGTAAAAAAAAAAATTGGAATACAACCAATGAAAAGTTATCAACAAAATCCTAAGTGTAAAAGAGCCAATTATTGGATATTTGAAAGCATTGATATAGCATTCTACAAAGACTTACAGGCCCTTTGTGTCTTGATAGGTTTTGAACAAGGGAGCTTTCAGTTTCCTCCGAGCTACAGTCCATCAAAAATAATAAGACTTTCACATGCAAATTTCCTTGACATCGTGAATATTATGATAAACCATAACACTATTACAGATTTTAAAGCAAAATGGTCTTAAGCATAAATTTCCCTATATAAAAGATTTTCCCACTTCAGCAATAAAACCATATATAAACCTTTGGGTTTTTTTCCTGGACAGGGTTTCATTTCCTATATTGCTTTCTTCTGCATCTATGTTTCTAGTATTTTGAATTGTTAGAAAGTATATCAAAACAATAGTTACGATCCTAGAATGACGAGAGGAAGAAAATGATGAGTTTGAATAATTTGGTTGCTTCCTACAAGATGAAAAACACCTAAACGAACATACATCCATTTCCCAAGGGACTGTAGTAAAAATTTAAAACGAATTTGCAATGGGTAACTAGCCCCACTAAACACCATATAAGTAGGTCATTCCATACGATAACTTCCTAGGCAGATCAAGTGCGAAAATCAAGTAGAGAACCTGATACCTCAGTAGAATACATTCTGATTACAGTCAAAAGAAGTTCTCAAATAGTTGCAGTAGAATTACCAATACCAGACAAAAAGGAAACAAAACATCACATAAACTGATAAATAAAAGTTAAAAACAACTAAAAACATGTTCTTCCCTCCTTCCTTCCCACAAGATACAACATACTATGGTACGCGTCAGAGACCCTCATTCCCCAATAAATTTGTATACAGTATCCTTGAATAAAGATCAAGCATTGATATTAAAAGTTCATTAAACATAAGAAAGCAAAGTGAGGGAGTGTTGTATAGCAAAAAAATGATACCGGCTTTGCCTACCATATAGAGGTCCTATTAAATCTCTCAGAGTTAAAAGCATGACAGCCATGTATTAACGATTTTCCACTTAAACCTACAAACTTATCACATATTTTTGACACTAACCATCCCTTTCTCTTATCTTATCAAAGAAACCATACTATAATTCTACAAGCTCAGCTCTCTTTTAAAACTGTGAGGGTAAACACAATCCTCTTGAACAGCCAAAAGAGTAGTGATGCACCTAATTACTTTTGCAGCACACCAACACCAGAGCAATGACACTCACCCTAACTAAACCAAAACAACAATATATTAAACTCTAAACAAAAGAGAAATAAAATAACATCCATTCAAGTCTAATAAAAAATTAACTAACCATCACGAATAGCAACAATCATAACCGCATCAAATTTAACTTCCAATTAGGGGAACATATCAAGAAAAGATCCTATATCGACTAATCCGTTATACAACATTTAATCCTAATCCCCAAGCACACACATTTTAAAATTAAGTAGCTCCAATAAGAATACGCCACATCACAATCTCTTCCCACCCAATATATACGTGAAACATCACCCATTTTCCCCCTCTATTACACCATTACCAGCAACTGCCAAAAACATCTGGAAACTGCCGTGAAGCACAGAAAACCACCAAAATTAAAAAAACCGTCAAAAACTATTCACCAGCGCCACATAATAAGGGTACCATCCTAGCATATACACACACAAATACATATAGACACATACACATATGATTTGATCAACTTTAATAAATTCTTAGGTGATTAATAATTGCAACAATTATAAAAGTACATCAAAATAAACTTCTACATAAGTGAACATGTCAAGAAAGATCCTATCCTAATATAAAACCCATGTATATCATATAACATTACAACTGAACCACATAAACATATACATACATACATACATACATATATATACAAAAATAAAAACTATCATGAATAACATAGAAGTCAGTCAATAAAGATCCTATAATAATAAAAACCCATGGAGAACAAATATATACATACATGTGTATCTATATCTATATCTACAAAGTAAGAGAGCCTACTTGATCATATAGTAATGTAAAGATCATAAATATACATACATGTGTAGGTGTATCTATATCTATATATAGTAAGAGAACCTAACTGATCATATATTAATATGTAATGTAAAGATCAAATATACATGTATATATAGAGAGAGAGAGAGTGAAAGAGAGAGAGAAAGAAGGTACCGGATGAGTAGTCTAGGATTCCAGAGACCAATATTACCATCAACAAAACCACCAGCTAAAATCCCATGCGAAAACTCTTCGGAACCGGAAGACGGAGATTTACCCCACGACAATCTATTAAAAGGCTCGGAACTAGCTACTGCACCTACTAACGGCAGATTCCGATCATCCGATTGGAAATCAAGTTTGAATATTTCCAGATTTGCCGAGGAACTAAACGACATATCCACCGCTCCGGCCATTGTTCCGGCGGCGAGGAACGGCGCGTCCGGTGCAAACGCCACCGATGCCGATCTGATTACTTCCTTTATACACGGTGATGATGATGAATTATAATCCATGTTTGATTTGATTTTGAGAATGAATTGTTGTTGTATTGAATCAAATCAAATGGATCAATTTGGGGATTTGATGTGAAAGTTAGGGTTTGTGTCTGTGTGTGTGACGTTAATATTTTCGTGATCGACTACGGACTAGTTTCATTTTTGTTTTCATCGTGACCAGAGATGTAAATAAATGCGATGGGCTGTGACAAACAGTGAGGTGTCGCGAGGATTAATTTCAAGCCAAAATACTTTGTTAACAAAATGATAATATAGTATTCACGTAAACTATTGAAAATAATGTTTTAATAAATTTAAAAAAATTACTATTATTTTTTATAATTAAAAATTATAAAATATAATTTATAATAAATTAAATAAGTTAATTATAAAAATTTGACAAATAAAGAAAATATAATTAATAAAGTAATAGAGGTATTATAAGTATATCAAGTGAAAATGTTTAAAATAATAAAATATATGATAAATGGCATTTTAGGTAGATCAAATTATTATTTGAGAAATTTGGTAGGGGATGCTTTATATATTATTATAGAAAAAATTACTAGTATTTTTTATAATTAAAAGTTATAAAATATAAGTTGTAATAAATTAAATAAGATAATAATTGTAAAAGTTTGAATAAACGAATAAGAAAAGTATAATTAATAAATTAATAATGATATTATAGGTATATCAAGTGAAGATGTTTAAAATAGTAAATAATGGTGAATGACATTTTATTTTTTTATAAAATAAACTATTAAATCAAATATGCTATACAATCACCTAAAGCAATACTTTAACGATGTATAACATTTTTTATTCTTTTTAAATCACGTATTTAGTAACTAAATTATTAAGTGTAACTTATATTTAGTTAGTTACAAGTTATTAAAACCAATTAATTATGTATGAAAAAAATAATAATCTTCTTTTATATTTTAAAATAAACAAATAAAATGATATCCATACTATAATACAAAGCCGTCACTGACTTTCATAATCATCACAACACAAATTACTTTTTCGACTTCCTCTATCGCCGCATCCCAACATATAGTATGTTTGTCAAATATATACATATTTACCACCATAACTAATTAACGCGTAATAGAAATAAATGACACTACTATATAAAAAAAAAAAAAAAGTTACTCCGATTAAAGTAAAAATTTCAATCTCGTTGCATAATGCGGGTAAAATGCCAGTCTTAATTAATGCATGTAGTCAAATTTTTTATTTCTATAATTAACTCATTTAATTTATTTTTTACTTATATTTTTTAATTTTAATTATAAATGTCACAAACATGTCTTATAAAAAATAAATGAATTTTTTCATAATTTAAAATATACATAAAGTATTATCAACTAATTATACGGAAATTTATCCTTACAAAAGTAACTTGTTAATATTATCAACTAATTATATGAAAATGTATCCTTACAAATGATCATGGGTAATTTAAAATGCCAAACTTAAAACAAAAATTTTAACTAATTCAACACCCTTGAACAATTTTTATAAGGATATATAGATATATCTCAAAAACCTAAAAGTTCATGATTATTACAATTATTAGAGATATATGTACACAACAATTACAATTAAATCATGAAAATTTATTTAATGTAAAAATTATTGTTAATAGAGTATTAATCTTTGCAAATTTAAATGCTACGGATTTTTTTATAAACACAAGTATATGGTATTTTAAAAACGATTACGGTTCGCAAACTTCTATCCCCTTTTATTACCACTCAATAGCCAACTATTTTATCCCACCTTCCGCTAAAAACCAGTCCAAAAACACACATTGGATACCGCTAAGAATCGTCGAAAACAAAATATTGTTCTTTGAACGGGTACAATACTAGTGTTAAAAAATTATGCCACATGTTGTTTTTCTTTTTTTTTTTTATAAAAAAAACAACGAAATATTATTAATCTCACCAAGTTCATACAACCCATACACGTAATCTCAAGCCACGAATCAACCTCACAAATGACCATGAACATCAAATGGTCCCAACACCATACTTATGCAACTAAAGTTAGGTGTTTAAGTATAAACTATGCTAAGAATCTATAAAGTATTGTTAAGTATAAATCTTTTCGAAAATACCAATGCTCTTCACTATGGTTTTAATTGTTATTTGTAAGTATTGGGTCTAATGGAAGCTTTAACTAAGAAAATAATTTTTGGTTTAATCCTCCCATTTAGTGTTAACCATCCTTCAATCGAGTTTTTTTTTTGTTGTTTCTTGAATCTAATTGGTGGGTTGTCATTGTTCATCGTTCCATGATGTTCGCACATTTCTTATACATGTCTTTGATTACTATGATATGATCACTTAGCTGAATAAGCTGATGCACTTAGCCTCCTGTAATACTTTGTTTCCTACACCAAAGCATTACATGTGATCATATTCGCCTATTCGGTAACAAATCGATACTAATAACTTAAACTCAGAGTTTGAAAAGTTTGGACTACAACAAATTTTTATATTTTTTTTTAAGATAATAAAATAAATTTGATATGCTAAATGCAATCAGAAATACTACTTTATCAAAATGATAAATTTAAACAAAGCAATTTGAAAATCAAGAAAAAGTCGAAGAGATTGCAAGCAAACAAGGATACAAATTAGATTTGAAAATACATTTAGAGAAAATACATACTAACAGACGGATATTCGTACCTAACAATCTCAGTTCTCAAGAGTGGTAACAAATATAAAAAAAGAGGAACATATCAAGAACCTCATTTACAATTTCTGCTTTTTACATAATGTGTGTGTCTAAATCTAACCAAGGTAATCCCTTTTACCCATAATGTGTGTGTCTAATTGTCTTTTCAGAATCAACTGTAATATGTAATGAGTAAAAGATATGAGTGAGTAAACTGAAGTAGCTTTAATATATCAACATCTGTTTTGAATGTTGAAAGACAAGCACAACAAAAGTTAAAACGGAGCCGTTCCTCACTGTGGACTGCCAGTAGCCTGATCAACAGCTGTTTTGAATGTTGAAAAATCAAGATATTAAATCTGATGATAACTGTATTATCAAAATAATAATATAAAATATCTGAATATAGCAATGTATTAAGTTGCAAATATTCAAAGTTCTATACACGTCCAACCCATGTAGGTTTCAAGTATTCAAACACTTTCAACCCGTTTAACCCATGTGTCCCCCAATGGACCTATTTCACAGTTCTTTAACATAGCATTAGCCAAAGCTTCTATAATTATCCATATGATATGACCAGTTGGAGATCTTGTAAACTTAGACTAACCAATTTTAAAGTAAATGCATCTAGATTGCCCCCTCAAGAAATAACGTAAATATGTAATGAAAGGATATACACA
The DNA here is from genome assembly GCA_028566075.1 of Solidago caesia. NCBI lineage: Eukaryota > Viridiplantae > Streptophyta > Magnoliopsida > Asterales > Asteraceae > Solidago > Solidago caesia. The sequence continues at coordinate 27,338,947 of JAOXNX010000019.1, forward strand.
CTTACCATAAGTGTATCATGAATCAGCCAACTTCAAACGTGGAACTATATTCATCGATTGGAGTTCCTGCAATGGGGGAAATATATGGTTAATATTAATTCTAGGAAGAACACAGCCATCAAAGTGATACTTGATTCGATTAACATGAGTTAGTAAAGCAAGTGAACTTAAGGGTGCAAATAATGGAAGACTTGTAACATAACTAAATGTAGCAGAAAGCAAAAAAGAATTCTCCCCGAGAGATCCTTAAATTAATTTACCTGAAATAAAAGCTTGCAAGCATATGGTAGTTTCATGGATGAGATATTATCTCCGTTCTTGCATGTGGAGCAGACCCTAGTTTTTGTTTGATAATTTATGTATCCAAGTAAGCCACAATTTCTACAAACCTGCCAGATTATTAAAAAAAAAAAAACCATAAAGAATGGAAATGATGATAAGATTTGTAAGCAGCAAATATTTGCCGAGTTTTTAATTTTCCTTATTTTCAGTTCAGAAATTTATATCCCACGATAAATCATAGTCCCTAACAGATTTTTGAACAGCATAACTAGAGCCAGGCACCATTAAAAATGATTATAAACAAGGGTAATTTTGCCAGCACATAACAGAGAATACAATACAACTCATGATTAAAAAGAGAACCACATTAGATGAGCAAAAGGAGAAGTTCAAAAAAATGTAACCAACCTGAACCTCAAAAGGGTCGCTTGAGAGCATTAAGCGTTCATAAATCAGATTACTAGTTCCATAAGCAATCAAACAATCCCGTTCCATTTCTCCGACACGAAGACCTTGGTAATTATCACAATTGTCACTCAAAATTAATATTAGATGTTATGTGAGATGTAATTAAGAGGCAGACTTCTCACCTCCATTTCGGCTTCTCCCTTCTGTGGGCTGTCTAGTTATAAGTTGGCGGGGGCCCATGCCTCTAGCATGCATCTTATCAAGGACCTGGTTTTCATATGGAGCTCAATTAGACATGAAAAAAAGCGAAGAGATTGCAGGCCAAATTAAACAGCTGTGATTATATACATAAATAGAAATATACGAAAACAGTCTTCTAATTGTTTAACATTCAAATTCATAATCCTTTATTCATCCTGAATAATCTTAGTATTTTGGAGATTTACACGAAAAAATGTCTAATATGCCTTCGATTTATTCCTTCAAAATGTTCGGTGAAATAAGATACCAATTGAAAACAATCCAGTATCAGTATACTACCAACCATACAGAGCTAACTCATCATTCATTGAATATATCTTACTTTTTCTGATCATGTTACTTTCAGACAATACGTAGCAGAAAAATTCAACAAGCAGTTGTGGCAAATTATATCTACTCTGATCGTTATTTTTGAAACCTATATGATATAATTGAGTATGTACTCGCAAGAGAAGGTTCATGTATCATCAAAATAACTTGTTTAATGTTCCCACAAAATTCTGCTAAAGTGTGGTCATCAAAGGATTTAATTCTTACCATATGCTTTAGTTTCTGATAGTATATTGGTCCCATGAAGATATATGCCTGTAGTGGCGTACCAGTGATACCTGAAATATAATGACAATCAAATATTTTCAATGTTAGGATTATACAAAAGATAGTTGAAGGTTGCATGTTACCACTGTATGCCAATAATGCTTACAGTTCAACTCCCTAAAACATATCGATTTTATCATCGATATAATGTATTTAAAAAAAAGAGATAAGAACCTGAATATAAGAAATCCTTCCCATTGTAGCAAAATCCATGCTTCACAAGGGTTTCACTGTTTGGAGATGATATGTCATTCACGATCTGGCTACTAAATTAGATTTGTGATGAAACTATCTACCAGGATAAAGATTGCACCTTATGTCTTCAACTTTGTCTGCATGACCACTCGGTTCCCCAAATGCACTGCCATAATGAAACTTGCCACATGAAACTCCAGCCTTACTCCCAAGAAGCTCTATCATCTTCCCAACAGTCATTCGACTGAAAATCAGAAATATGATGGAAGGTGAGAAAACCGAAACAAAATGCTCTATAAGTTATTAGAATATCGATCTGAACATAACAAACATATAGATTCTAGATTTTTTTGTGTGTGTTTTATGTTCCAGAATCCTGGGGAATTCACTCTCAGGTTGCTCTTATCCAACCCCAGCTAACTTCTGGTAGATAGAATCTTTTGCATATTCATAGTTCCTTTTGCTAATATGCGCGTATAAAGTTTCCTACCTTGGAAACCCATGGGGATTCATAATCAAATCTGGGCATATGCCACGTTCAGAAAAAGGAAAATCTTCTTGCTGAACAATGGTCCCACAAACACCTTTTTGACCATGTCTACTACTAAACTTGTCACCAACCTATATGAAATAAAAATATCATTAACACACCCAGAAAGAAATGACAGGATCGTGAAATTTATATAAAACAGTACATCATGAAGTTATAAACTCTTACCTCAGGCCTACGAGTATGTCGAATCATAAATTTTACACATAAACTGTTTTTCCTGTCAGAGCATAAAGCCACTCTATCAACAACCGCTGTCTCCCCTTCTGCACCTTTGTAGGTTTGTTTACTTGTTCTATATTGACTGCATGTAATAACAGAATGAGTTTTTCACCATCGTAAGTACCTAATTAAGTCTTGTACAGTATAAGCAACTTACATCTGTGATGGATGTAACTTGTTGGAAGCCCTTGTATCTATAGGGCATTCTTTTTGCAAATAAATGTCTTGATGTCTTATTATTTCACCAGGAGAAGCAAGTCCGTCATTATCCAAAATCTACACAGAATAAGCATGAATATAAAAATTTAAAGAGCTAATAAACAACAAATCAGCTAATCATAACAATACACAGAATACAAGTGTTAAATCACTTAATAGTTTATCCAAAGAGAAATACCTGAATCTTATTTGGATCATGCTGGGATTTGTGGGGTGAAGAAAACTGGTCACATACATTATCATACTTCTGTAATGCAGCTGCCATCCTGTTTGCAGAAATACAAAGGAGAAAGCAACTTCAATGACGATATAAGTTAAAGTAGCAGCTAAAAGACTATTTGAACACTGCTTATCTGATAAGTACTTTTTCATTACAATACAACGACCGAAACCACGGTCCAGCGATGATTTATTCATGACTATAGCATCCTCTATGTCATAACCACTATAACTCATAACTGCAACAGTTGCATTTTGCCCAGCTCCAAGCTTATCATACCCAACCTGCAAACAATGAGAACTTTCTATTTACACACTAAGAGCGCAGACATATGAAGTCTCGTATACAGTTGTTAAAAGAACAGAATACAGACCAGCTCAATTGTTCTTGTCGTCAATAGCGGCCGTTGAGGATAAACCAAAAGGTAGATCAATGTATCCATTCGACATAGCTTCATTTAAAGAACCAGTGGACTTAAGTGACTACATACAGATATATAATCCAATGCATGATGTACATAATCAACATAAAAGAATAAACGAAGAGCTAAGACCCGGGAACGATTAGGTTAGTTTCACTACTACAAAGAATGTGTGTGTTTGAAGTTCATCAATACTGGCACCATTGCCAGCTGCAATACTCCAGAACTGTAAGTAAATTTTCCAAACAGACTGCCACATTCGAAACTAAGAATAAAGAACTTTGGTCAAAAAAGACCTTCGATGATATGATAATATTTAACGATTAGATGATCCGTACACCACTAATTTTTAACCGTACACCACCAAACATGCTTTAAGTTGTTGTAGTGTACAATCGCGTGAAGCATGTTTAGTGGTGTACGGCTAAAAAATGGTGGTGTACGGATCACCACATAACAGATCAACAGAATAAATTACCTAACTCATTACTTGCATTAATAATAGAGTAACAGTCACATTAATAAAATATACATCTTGTAAAGCCTTACATATACTATTATATTAGAAAGCAGTATTGGACAACTGAATACATTTGTTTTGGACATATACAACAAGGGTGTAAGGCTTCTTCATGCAAAAGATTATCAGATAACAGTAACTAGGGATGTTTCCGTAGGCCAACTGAAACTATTGACAGAAGCCAGCTTCCAGGGAGAATATATCTTCTATTGCAGGGGGCAAACAAATACTTTTCAAAGGGTTGTTGAGTAGATTCCTCATTTAACTCTCCCTACATAGGGGCTACAAAGATGCTTTTTAAATATACAGAGCAAACAAACAGTTATACTTTATTCAAACTCGATATAAAAATTCTATATGTACCATCTTCCATTGGTTCACAAAACTCAGTAGTATTAATGTGAAAATGTGAAAGTTTTGGCAGAAATCCACTGACTAACTGCATGGTCAATGCAACCTAACAAAATGTTGCATCATCACTATTTTGTGGCACGGCATATATTAGTTTCTGATATGATTGAATAATAGGTACATTTTCCATCTTCAAGATGACCTTTGTCGAGAGCATTCTGGACACTTGGAAAGTATTTTTAAAATTGTTATGCAAGTTTCGAAAAAAACTATATTGCAATAGCGCACAAAAAAAAAGCATCCTAACATGGAATCACCATAATTCAAACTACAGCTAAAAAAAATAAAGATTGCACTGATGATCAATGGACTAGAGGAGTAGAGGTGAGCTTTTGGCCTGGCAACCAGAGAAATTAAGAAACCCGACGGGCCAACCAAAAACGGCCGGTCCGTGGACCCCAAAAATCCAGATTTATCGGGGTCCAGTGCGATACGGTCCATACCCAGACAAATCCGATATAACCGGCCGGCCCATGAACTCAATGGTTTTTATTTCTTTTGGGATTTTGGTACTTTCACGCATGCAATATACTAGTCACTCAACCAATCAAATCTCACTTTTTTAGAGAAAAAATACAACTGTATACCAATAGGCCACCCGATTTCTATGTACTAAACTACTAATCTCTGTGTAAATCCCTCAACCCTAGTTCATCATCAAATCAATCAACAAGTATCATTCATCATCTTGCATATCAATGAACAAATCCAACAATGTCTTAATCATCACTGGTAATAAATCTTATTCCTACATTCTTCTTTTATTGAATATGAATTGCTAATGCCATGGTCTAGGAAGAACATTTCAAGTACAAAAGAAAACAAAAACTGATGATTAGTGGACCCATCGCACGGAAAAGGAAGTAGAGAAAAAAAGCCATACCTGATTATATGCAATATTACCCATTGCTTGCTTCCCCATAGCACACTAAAGAGGTAAAAATAAAACGCATAATCGTCCAATCTAATGAAACTGGAAAGATAAAAGACCAAAGTTCAACAAAAACAAATGAATAAAGACCTGATAGGTATTTCTTGGCGACTGGTTATGGTGAGGAAAAGGAATCAGCCCGGCACAAACACCTAAGATGGTGAAAGGTTCTATTTCAATATGAGTTGTCTCACTAGTGGCCTCTCCTTCGTACAAAGCGATCTATACATGATACAGTTGAGTAAGAATAAAGGTTGTGCCATCAGTAAGAGAGTCTTAATTCCAATGGGATAATTTTTTGCAAACCAGAGCATTGTTCTCTTCATTGACATCAAGATACTCTATCAGTCCTTCCCGTAGAAAACTGTCGAAATTGCGTACTCCATCCTTTAAAAAGAAAGATGGTTAAAATAGTCGACAGTTGTGGCAACAACACCGTGTGTTTAAGTAGCATACCTTCAACTCTTTCATGTGATGATGCTTAATTCTTGATATGCCGTTGTCAGCTATTACAAGCGGCCGACAAACACGGCCACCATCTGAAGCAATATAAACACAATTCTGCCAACAAAAAGTATGACCCATTATACAACCAAATAAACAGTTCATTATCTTTGTAACCATCATTTCTTTAATTACTTCATTCAATGGCTAAATTATTTTTATGTAAAATGTTTTTAACTCTACGTTGTATAACCCACTTAAATCATTATTAGTTCTTTATATCTTAAGTTTTTCCTATTACATTATTAATGACTACTTTCCAAATGGCAACATGGATTAGTGCATGGAATTATAAGTCAAAGGACAAATGTAAATTGCAGGTCCAAAGAGCTTATTTGTTCTCCATTGACATATATTCTTACAGAATCACCTACTTAACATTTGTCGCAATAAAAGAAATTAATTGTTAAAAAAAATATGCCTTTTATTTATTAACAGTTTTTGGAGAAGGGTGATAGTAACAAGCAACACATGTTAATTGATGAATTACGATTCCAGATAGCTTACTTGTTTCTCATTGACATAGATGCTTACAAAATCGCCTAGTTTACCCGCCCTTCGCAGCTTTCTCATTCCATTAGCAAACAGCTACAAGGTCATTCAAAAGAGTAATTACATGTTAAAGCAATGACATAATACCATTAAATAAGATATCATCAGGCAAGATATATGCATAGAACCTGTGGCCTTCTATGCTTCCCGACGATAAGTCCATTTAATATGATAAGAAATGAATTTGGCGAATGAAGTTCTTCTCCAGAAAGTAGAGCCAAGTCTTCAACTCCCAAGCAGTAACACTAATCAGAAGTAAAAGTTCAAAATTTACATATATAGTTTGAAGAGAGAAAAAAAAGAGGGGGGGTAATGGGAATTAAAAAAGTAGGACATAGAGCATCTGTGATGATTATGTTAATGCTAGTCATTGCATGATTGATTAGTAGTACTTTGTTATCGAGTGTATTTTAGTCGTCTAGTTTTGAATGTTCTCCTATCGATAACCTAGAGCATGGAAGTTAAAACATACCAAGGAGGTAATAGGGCCTTCCTCTTCATCAGTTGTAACATGTGTCATCAGAGCCAGATTTTTCACCAAACCACAAGCTTCGCCTTCAGGAGTATCACAGGGGCAAAGCATGCCCCACTGTCAATTAAATTTTCAACACAGAAGATGCAGTGTTACTACAAAGTAAACAAAGTGTTTACAATTTGATCAAAATAAACTCCAAAAAAAAAAAAAACAAAGTTGCAACAGCAGTTTAGGATCAATACTGTGCCTACCTGGCTAGGTTGTAAGGCCCTAGGTCCACTAACTTTCCTCGACTTTTCAAACTGGGGGGAAATTTTTGTCATGGAGCCGTATGATCCAATGAAGGATAGTCTTGTAACAATCTGTTACAATCACATATTTAGTTCTAATATAAATCAAATATTTCATTGATAAAGATAAAGGTTATGTTAATTAAGAATAGTAGAAAAGGGAAATTAAAGCACCTGCGTAATGCCTCTCCTGTGCATCTTAAACCTTTTAACATCCCAATTTCCTGTAGAGAGGCTACGCTCCAAACCCAAAGTAATATCATCTTTTGCTAGATGCTGAACAAAAAAGAATGGTTAAAAGAACAAAAGACTATAAGTAAGGGACAATAGATCCTAGATGCAATCCATTCCAATTAACAAGAAGGCCAACAAAGTAATAATATAATGGATACTCGCATCTCAGGGTTAAAACCCCACACCACTTAATAACTAACTAGTATAAATGGAAATAGTATGTGCATTTCCATGTTAATCAAACTGTCATACCTGGGATATATCAAACTTGCTTGAACGATTGGGCTTGGCCAGGAGCTTATCTACATGAAACTTTAAATTGTCGTTCAATGACTTGAATAGGTCCTGAAATAAGAAATTTCAACCAGATATTACACATATGTAAAACTGTTAAGAGGTTTATAAAAAATAACAAAAAAAAAAATCCAGACAAAATATATAATAGGTTAATAACTAAAGAGAACAGCAGTGATGACAACAGAAGTTGCTCTATATCATTTGGTCCATCAATCCAACAACAAAGGCATCCTCCAAATTCGAACCAGTTGTGTGCACAAATATGGCAGGCCTCATTCCCTAGGTTCTCACAACCAGTATCATTACTTGCCAAAGGAACAAGCTACTCACCTCAAATAGTAGAGATAATAATTGCCCTGAAAGCTCCAGCCGTTTATTGCCTACATAGTCCTGTAAACCCATTAAACTGACAATCAGTCAAGTAGTACTATGCAGATTACACATACCACGTTCATGGAAAATGTTCTCTTGACCAACATTATGTGTGTGCATATATATGCATATCATACACATGCATATAAAGATAGATACATATACATATATACATACACACATTCGGCTTAGTAATTCTCGAACTACACTGATTGTGCAAGCAATAGGCAACAAACATCAGACCTATTACACTAAATATTATTTACCTAATCTCAATATACACTAAAACAGGATATTGGAACCAGAGCCACTTCTTTTCCCGCCTCTCTCTCCTCTATAATTACATTCTCTATTTACATATTTTTAACATTAATATGTTATACTCTATACTCTATTACATTTTATATCTTATTATCTTTTATATCTAATATATCTTTAATTTAACCAAAACTTTTTTATAAATTTTTATCGCTTAATATTATATAATAGTTTTATTCGTTATAAATAATTTTGTTATAAAATATTTTATAATTTGTCATAACAACACCACATATTGAAACGAAAGCTATAAGCTATGTTTTTCAAAACTAACCATCCATCGGACGGGGCCTAAGACTAGTTTAGATAATATAGGTTCATGTATTACTTGGTCTTCAAGCATTAGTTAGTTTATGATTCACAATTAACACAATTAATATATAGAGAACCAAACAGAACTTGACATCAACATAAAAAACACCTTAGATTCAAAAAGTCCAATTTGAAAAATGTATGACAGAGTACTGGTTCATAAAGCATCAACTTGATGTGCTTCATAGTTCCTACAGAGCTATATTGTTGGTCGGTAACATTAAAATGAACATATAACTGTCACATTTAGCTGCATGTAAACTTGTTTGTATTGTGTAAGAAATACTTCTAGGGTTTATTACTTTGATATAATGGCTTATAGAGGGGAACCAATCTATATCTATAGCAAAAAAAGGAATTTCACTGCTTAAAATGGTCAAACTGTGAAAAGTTGTAACAGGTTAATCCCAGATTCACGTGTTTCCTTCATAAATATACTATCACATGGTGTAAACAGTTGCAGTTTTCTGTTGCAAAATATGTGTTATATGGAAGGTACTGATTTCACAAGACAACCTTTTCCTTCTGAAAAGTACCAATCCAGGCAAGTTATTAAAGATCAAAATATGAATAATGCACTAGCCCTTAGACTGAGCAATGGAATGTCAGGTGGCTTATCCACGATAAATAAGATCTAGGGTTTTCAGTAAACATCAAACGGTTTATGATGAGCTGTCCACAAATGATTCCATGTATTTACCTTTTATATGTATTAATTAACTCAAAAGGAGACATCATAACCGATCAACAACGAAATAAATATGGATATCAAACCAAATCTTTCTATAAATTTGTTTTATAGAACTGCGTATCCAATAAACGATGAGTATCACGATATAACTATTTAAAAATATAGGTGCCGCAGATGTGCTGACTGGCGACTGGAATTTTCATAAACATTACTAACGGTTGAATACAACTGACTAACTGAGAAATAAAACAAAAAAGAAACTCCCTTGCTATTGAGGTGTCATCTATTAGATCCCTAGGGAAGGAAAAATAAATTCATAAGATTTTGATTGTGATCAAACTTAGACCGACAGCAATGACAACAACTCCAGACCACTAATATCCACTACAGGCTTACTAAATGTAATACCTAAAAGATTATATATAGCATCAGGTTCAAATAAAACAACTATTTAAGTAAAACAGATAAAACAATCATTCTCTCTTAACTGAAAATCGTTGTAGATCATGTTTGGTAACGATAAATCATGGAAGCCATCATGATTAATTGGTTTTATATACTTGTTTATACATCTGTGCTCTGTGAATCTTCGTGCATCAGTTTTATTCATATTGATCATTATCCGGTGGTCAAGATTTTATTCTATTTGTTTTACTCTGATACTTGTTTAACAATAACTAACTTCTATATGTATATATAGACACACACACACACATCTAGACTTGAGATCCATATAGATAACACGGTTCCAGTGAGATCAAAAGAAATCAAATCCAAGCCATTAGATCTGTTCAATGGTCCAGAAACAGGCAGAGGCATTTTAGTAATTACTACGAACTTCAGAAACATATGCCGTGACTTCCTAGACATAAAGCCGTATCATTTTTTGTATGGCTGTATGTTTCTGAGAAAGGCCATATCTTTCTGTTTCAGGGTCTGTATTGAATTCTCAAGTCTTTTTTTCAGTGAAGTCTTCATTGTGAAATTTTTTTCCTACAAAGTTGAGTGGCATTATAATCTTCGTCTTGATGTTTTCATGGCTTTTTATAAACTTCATTTTGATGTATTCATGGCTTTTTATAATCTTCATTTGAAGTTTAGTTTCTTAATTAAGTTTAAGTTGCATTTTTAACAATCTTCAAAATGAAGTTTTGCTTTTCAAAATCTCACCGAAAATTTTATCTTCATTTTGGTGGCTGGCAAAATAAAGTTTGTTTTTCAGAATCTTCACTGAGTTTAATTTTCATTTTGGTGGCCGGCAAAATACGGCACTAGTTTTCAAACATACAGCCCTATATTTGGATACGGCCGTATGTTTGGAAGATACGGCCCGACAGTGGATCTGATCAGAAGATGATCCGACAGCCCAAATTTGATCAACTAGTTGTGATGTTCTGCTCATGGTCAACTAGTCCTAGAGAAATTTCCAGTGAGGGTGAAAACTGAAAATTTAAAAGAAGGTTGAGAAATTTATACTCAAGAAAATGATGGTAATCAACAAACTTCCTACAGAACCAGGGTGATTGAGCACATTAATGCAACCTAAAACTGAAAATAGTACAACAAGGGGATGCTTAAGCTCAAAACTTACTTTGTCATCCATTGCATCCTCATTTAACATGGCATCCATCATGCGTCTCAACATCACGACAACATAAGCGCACTTCAAATGAAAATTGTTTTCCCGCACCTAGAGAGATATATACAGTTAGGCAGTGATGCATTAGAACTCATATATTTCATTTAAAACTTGATTCAACTCACCGGAATGTTCGGAATAAAAATATCCCGAAGAACAGTGATAGCTCCATCATCCTAAAGGAAGAACAATAACTAATTGTTACACTACAATGCAAATTCTGTAATAACTAAGATAAAAAGAAACCATAAGACTTCAGCAGATAGAGGGAGACATACCTTACCGTTCCTAGAGAATGTCTTCGTACGCTGCATCCAACAATGAATACTCATAAAAGGGCATGTTAAAGAAATATGTATGCAATATCCACACTGATCCATAGACACTAATTTGTGGATCAGGGTTCAAAAACTCATCACTAGAACGGACCTAAAATAAATGACCAAGATTCATAGAAAATTGAATATGTGCCCCTGATCTTGAAGAAATAGAAGCATTTGGTCTGGGCATAATGTAAGAGATCCAAAGACAAAAAATGGAGTCAACCAATCAACAGCCAGCATGGTGGACACAAAATTGTCGATTTACCAGGTCATGAATAATAAATATTATGTGGTCTTGTATGTGATAGGGTTAGGTATGAAAGCCGTCAATTTAATGGCAAGCTCAGTAAACACATATAGAAATAGTCATGAGAATTCTAGATAGTCAAGGACACCATGCGGTTCTTTAAACGCATGTCATGAATATACATACTAAAGACTGTAAATTGCAGTTCTTTCCATAGGCGAATCTCTTTTGGTGCATAACATTATGCAGTTCTCCAAACATATAAATAATATAAAAGAAACCAGAGACATTTGTCAAACTTTTGGCTACAAGTTAACAGTCATTGCACCTTTTTTTCAAGGAACTCCAGAGCTTCTTGTTGTGTATAGACACCAATACTTGCACACTCCTGAAATTGAGAATGATAAGCTATCAAGTGTCCATTATGTAAAAAGGTTAGCATTGTGAATTGATAGAAAGATTTGAGTTGTAAATTAGTAGGAAGGTTAGGATTGAGATTGGTTAGAAGTTCCCTTATCCAACAATTTCTCCCCAACGGAAGATTGTAAACTAGTAGAAAAAATAACACATACAATGCACATTTTTTCCTCTCAACGTGAGCAATATTCCTTATGAAGATTTTCTATTGCCAAGATCTCCTATCATTTTCAAACCTTACAATACTGTAATTGATCGACTATTAGAAAGTCCCATCAAGAACTTCCTCTTTATATTTGTTTTCAGATCTAATAGCTTAGTAGCTTACCTCAATAGATGGCAAAAGCAGACTTGCATATTGAGGATCTCTGCCAAGCATCTGCACAACTTCTTGATCAGTTTCCATACCCATGGCTTTCATGACCACCATAATGGGAACCTAAAAGACAACATGTAAGGGATCCAGAGCATTCAACACCATAATAACAATTTATCTTGGAAACATATATAGACAACTTTTCAACAAGTCACAACTGTAATAATCATACCTTGGAAGTAAATGCACTCAACACCAGATAGATTTTCTCTTTCTCCATTCTTATAATTGTTTTACTTTTTGTCATAGAAGTGCTACTCATGACAGATGCCTGGATGCTGGATGAGAAAACAAGATCATAATCAGTGAAATGCAAGCAGATGCAAATTTGCAAACAGATCAACAGATAACCCTGATTTGATCCAAACTTGAGGAGGTAGGTAAAATCCAAATGCAAAAATACAGCCAAAACAGACAGGAAAACAAATTTAACACTTTGTTAACTCAATTAGTAATTGCTGATCTCAACAAGCAGATCTTTGCAATTTGCATTTTTAGCCGTGGCTTCCACTCGATCTTTGGTAGGCCACTAATCCACGGAGATTAAACCCACACCACATATAATTGGGCGGCATGAAATTCTCAGAAAAGGGACTGGCAAGGCCCCCATAAATTGTTTGCACCTAATGGGATTTGAAACTTGGACATTCACAAATATGTGAGAGTTATCCTCCCCTCAAATTTTCCACCAAGCCAACTTCTGAAGTTGCATTTCTATAACTTTTCAATCTATGGATATACATTACATGTTTGGTTGATGATATGCTTGTCATTTTTTTCACCCACCCACAATACACACGCATGCAAA
>JAOXNX010000019.1:27358608-27368745 GCA_028566075.1 Solidago caesia
ATAAAAACCCATTTGATTTCTTCGAAGTTAAGATAGTGGTCGGAATAGAAGTTGAGTTAATGTTATGGCAAGGTAGAATAGGGAATCTTATGAGAATTTTGATTGATTGTTAATAGGTACTTTGTGAAAGGACTCGCTATGCGAAAGAATTTCGATTTAATATATATAATGTTTTGTGAAAATCCGACCCGACCCGTTATTAAATACGAGGAAAAAATTTTTTTTTGCCTAAATTAAATTAGACACACATGATTTTCATAAATCTGCCACTGAAGTTATTTTAAAAATGAGAAAAATCTATATTTTAAATTATTTCAGATATTATAAATATATTAAATAGAGATTATTACAGGAGGTGGTTTATCAATTATAGTTGAAAAAGTGGGTAAACTCTATATAGATATGTTTATCCTGAGGACATAAAACTAGTCCGTCGGTTCGGTTCCAGATGGAGCCGAGTACCTCCACCGCCGGACTTCCACCGTCAAACAAGCGGCGAATCATATCTTCAACAACAACAGTTCAAAGCCTGAGTGAAGACATAATCTGCAATGTTTTCTCTTTTCTTGATTTCATTCATCTCATTCGCTGCTCTGCCGTCTGCAAATCTTGGTAAATTTATACCCACTTCCCTATTTTCCAAGAATTGTAACTATTATCATTAAAGTCATCGTCTTTTTTATTATGTATACACACTTCTGTATCTATCTACCATCTATCTTATGTTATTCCTTGGTTTTACCCTAAAGAAAGAAATTTTATATTTGCTGACTTTGTAGGTCAAACTTTCTAAATTTGGGATTTTTATTTTATTTTTTCAAGAAAAGGTTTTGTCTTGTCTTGTTTAATTTATGGAAAACGATTATACGTTAATTTAACTATGATGCAATCTAATACAGTATGTGATAATTTGAGTATAACAAATACATGATATATCTCACTGTATAGATAGGGTTATATTGTTGATCATGTATTGTTTCCCAACTTGTTGATAAGATAAGATAAGTTATTTCATGCCTGTGTGAAGATTAGTGGCGGAACTTGAACGATTTAATTAGGGGGTCGTATCATTTTTGCATGGAATGTGACTTTCTACATACATACTTGTGTAAAGTGGTGGTGAAGAATACTTTATGACCAGCTTTTGGGTTTCTCTGTAATTTTTGGATATGTGGTGGTGGTTTTATACCGTTATTGGGTAGGGAAAACAGAGTGATGTCTGACATAGTGACATTGTTATCACGAGTGAGATAAAAGGGTGGCATGTCACGCATTTTGATTGGTAATGTTGAATCTTAAAACGATGGCGGGTCAATAGTACTTTTTATAGAAGTACAGATAGAAGATATCCATTCTTAGAATCTTATCATCAAAGGGAGATACGATTCAAGTATAAAATATTTAACCTTCCCACAATTCCAAGTATACCGATTAGGTATTCATCCCAAGTATAACCATTAGTTTGGTGTTTTTTTTGTTTGTATTTTTATTAACATTGTCTTGATAGCTAGTTTAATATATTTACAGTGTTGTCACTTGTCAGTGCTCTAATGGGCCGGCTTCTATGTGAAAATCTTTCAAAATCCAAGCGTCAATTGATATGGTACATAGGCTTAAGTAGATGTTACATCCACTTGATAATAGCAGAGAATAGTTAGTGAGCCACTTATATTTACGTACAACACATTGGAGACTTACTATCTTGTATCGTTCATTCATGTGAAGGAGCAGAGCCATTGATAAGTCAAAGTTACTGCAAGAATTGTACAACAAGCAAAAAGGGATTTTCGGTGCTGAATTTAGCATATCTACCTTTTCAGGAAGAACCTGGAAAAGACAACTTCAGGACTTCGCTATTAGTCAACATCGGTCCTGTTTACATGCAGGTTCTGTTGACATATATCAATGGAAAGGTCATTCTGATGGGTAATGTCTGTTAATCATGTGTACATGTTTTTTCTTTGCCTTATCATCCAAAAGGAGTTTGGATAATTTATTTTTACATTGTTATTTGTAGGATTAACAGCTGTAAAATGAAGATGGGATTACTACTCACTGGTGGAACTGGTAAGGTAGAGTCAAATTTATGCTTTGAATGTCCATTTCTCGATGTCATGTTTTATCATTTATATGCCTAGTTTTTCGTGTTTCTATGTTATTCGATTAGGTGGGAACTAAAACTATGAATTCCCTTTTTTGAATATCATGGTCTCCAACTTTGCTAGGTGATGCGCCTGTGGTCTATAGAAAGATACAAATGTCTGGCTGAGTATTACCTTCCACATACGGATTCTCTGATCGACTTCAATTTTGACGAGAGCAAGGTATTTTTGCGTTGGGTTATTTCAAATATTAGAGCACGGTATTTCAGCTGGTCGATGTTACTGTACGTGTTCTAACATTCGTGATTTATTTTTTGTTGTACCTTTGTAGGTTGTTGGATTGGTAGGAAGTCACATATGCTTATGGAGGCGCAATGAGAGGAAAAGTATTTTTTCCTCACATGGTGGTCAATTTCCTAGAAGTTCTTGCATGTGGTAAGTTATTTTCTGGTGACCTTAGTGCCACTTGACGGGAATGGAAAATTCCAATTGAGCTAATTTTACCCAATCAAAGACGTTTCGTGAATTCGAAGTCTTCAACATTTCAGATTTACATCGTCTTCAGATTTTTTTATTTGTTTTTGGGTATTCATTTGCATGCTATTCTACAAGTAACCCATTTCAAATGGTTATGATGGATGCATTAACTATAATGTAAGAAAACATTTCTCCTCACATGGTTACAGTTATGTAGATCCAGAGGCTGTTGTTGGGGGCGAGGATGGAAGAGCTCGTGTATTTGATATGTATGGCAGGAAATGGTCTAGAATCATAAAGTACGTTTTCCATAAGCATCTTCGTCATTATTATTCTATTTTTAATCTTGAAATTGCTACTTGTTGATTTGAAGATTAGGGTCTTAGTATCTTATTCTTCTGCTTATTCAAGCATTTTTGTTGCACACTATTTATCTATACTATATTATAAAGCATATTCATCTTCGTTCTCCCCTAACAACTCTTGAAATCGATCTCAACCATCCATTTCCTAAAGTTGATCTAGACTACTATTTTTACCAATAAAACCACTTTCAATTCATCTACCATTTCCAAATATTTCTCCTTCAATCTTTTCATTTCTCTTTCATCCCCTACCCCTCATCTCTCTCCCCATCTTCCAAGGAACATCATCTGCGCGCGTACACACACCTACATACAAACAACGATTCGGACGCCATAACAAAGTATTGTTGCGCCGCTGCCACTATGTGCGGGTAACCTGCTAGTAATATGGTAATAAAAGTCATATTTACTACAAGGTATTAGTCTTAAGAATCTGATAACCAAGATGCTAGCCCTATGCTTATTTAACCAGTGTGGCCACCATCAGCAAATATGGCCAAAACTAACCACATCATGTGTCATATTGCACTTTAAGTTGCCATTTGAGCTCCCTTCTGAGCTCCACTCTCTACAGCCTCTCACACCACTTGTGACCATTGCTTGAAACTTTCAAAGTTTCAACGTTAATGTTTCAAGCTCACAAGAGTCCAGGTTTCATGTTTTTGCTTGATTCATCCATAATTGCCAACACGCTATACACGATTTACTCTTGACATTTTGCTACTTGTGGAAATTTAGATATAGCCATATAGGCCTATAGGGATACTTAAATAACATGCCTACTATGCAAACAGTCTCAAAAGGAAACTAGGAAAATGTCAAAGGAGGCCACCCAACTTTATATTTGGTGTCTTATATACGAAATTTGATGTAAATGACTTTATGCTTTTGGTTCAGTTTGTTATTTTGAACATCTGTAATGAAAGGCTCACAGGAGTTTATTTGCAAGTTCTGAAAACTGGGTAACATTTAACTGATATCTAAATTTGAAAGGAGGCATATAGAATATGTGCTACAAAAGCCTTGGCATTTCTCCCACATCCTCTTCGCAAGCCCTATTTATGTATTTAACCAGCTGGTGTAGGTGCAAGCAATTTGAAAGCAGGTTGGTCTCGTTTGATGTTTTTATGGCTTGGTGAGTTGCGATTGGCCTTTTTGAGACTTCATGCTTAGTTCAGTGGCCTATTTGTATCTAATCCCTTTTAATACTTTTCGAGACTTTGATTTGATACCAGTATATTGACCTGCTCAGGATGTTGTGACCTTGTTGAACTATTTCAAGTTTTTAGTCAACTTTTGTATTCAGTACCCTTTTCTGGTTCTCAACTCAATTAAAATTTGATATTAAAAAGGTGTTTCTCAAAAGGTGTGTTATTTTACTAAAATAAGGTGAAGTATATGGTAGTGTAGTCGATTAGGAGACATGTTTTGTCATATTTTGTTAGTTGAATACGCATATAATCAAATTTCTGTTAGATGATTATATATGGTTTGTCATTTTGAAAGGATTTAATGACTAAATTTTTCATTAGGAATAGAGGGGCTAGACAATAATTCATGATTCCTAAATAAATATTAAGTTTTTTGAAATTATGTATTGCAGGATGCATGATGGACCTATTACATGCTTATCTTTTAGTGATGACCAGCTGCTTATTGGTGGTTCCTCTTTTGGCCAAGTATCTTTGTCAGATCTTTCGTCTGATCAGCAAGTAGCAACTCTGAAGACCAACGATTATGCGGGTCGGTTCTACTGCCTTCTTTTGCAGTGCACATTTCATTTCATTTCATTTATTCCGTAACAATCACATATTTGTTCTATGTGGTTGATGTGACTTTGCTAAATAGATTGTGCTTTGATCTATAAGTGTAGCTCATAAAAGATTTTTAACTTGTATAATTTCACTTCCGTCTTTTGCAACAGATTTGACCACTTTGTGTTACAACTCATGCTCACACATGTTATTTGCCGGGTCAAGAGCAGGGCGGGTATCTTCTTGGGACCTAAGGTATGGTAGTTGATCTACACGCTCCATATGATACCAGCAAGAGTTGTGTAAACGAGAACTTCTATAACAACAGTTGCGCACACACATATATTATATATATGTATGTATATATGCATTGTTTTCAATTAAACAAGGATCAACTATCAGAATGAACCATACTTCTATCTTTAACCTTCAGGATGATGAAACGACTGTGGGAGGTGCGAGTGAGTCCAAATTTCATAAGTTCAGTTCAACATATGCGGGATGACATCTCGATATTAGCTGTGGGTGGAATAGATGGTGTGCTGCGCTTTGTAGACCAGCAAAATGGTGACATATTGTCAAATTGCATAATGGATGAAAGTAGCAGAAAACTGTATCGTTCCCAATCAACCGTTACAAGAAAAAGAGGAATACGAGTTTCGGAAGAGGCTCGTTTAGATTTAATGCCTAGAACTTCCAGACCTTCCATCAATAGTTTAGCTGTCGGGATGCGAAAGGTTGTCACCACACATGCTGATGGATACATAAGAGTCTGGCAATTCAGCAAATGAATAATCAGTCAGTCTTTAAAGGTACCGTGTTCCAAGTTTTTACCTTTGTTTGTATTCAGTCAGATTGATGTTTATCTTGTTGCAACATTTACAACCCTGTATGTATAATTAAAACCATATATGTGGCAAGGGAACATATGATAAGTTCATTTTTGTATGCGAGTTGCGAACAGGCTTTGGTAAAATATAGATACTAGGAACATGTGCGATTGAGGCAAGTGAAAGGGTTGGGGAAAGGGTTCGGTATTAGATAATGATACGGTTATCGTGGGAGATCCAGTTTGACATTTTGGTTTGTCCATTTCTAGATGTAGGTTTAGTTAAGGGTTGGTTATGGTTAAAGGCCTCACTGTGTAAGCAGATGGATTTCGGCATTCGGCGAAGACTAAACATCGGATCAATCCGCTTGACCCTGAAGGCTTTGATAAAAGGTTGGTGGGATAGATGTATTGATGACCATTTATAATGGGCATGGTTTTATTTAGGTTCAAAATATTCGGTGGTGTAACAAATATGGCTGGGCAATGATACATATACCTAAAATTCATAAGCCTAGACATGTCTAATCACTATTAACACATGTATTTTACTCTTTCTTTTTCATCATTTTCACTTTCAATCTTGGCGTGTCTAGATTTTTTTTATTTTTATTTTGTTGCATGTTTAGGTTGATGAATTTTAATCATATTTATCATTTAAAAAAAAAAGTATATACGATAACAGGTTAAATAAATAAAAACTCAACAAGAACAGTCATGTAAGCATACCATTTCGGGTTTCGAAGTATAATATGATTTGCAACACCCGGTCCGGGTGTCTACTACTTGTATAGACATCAACGTATTCACACAACACATTATATGCTTTAAGGAAAAGCTCGAGTCAGGCCCTTGTAAAATTGGGCTATGCTCATTATATATTTCCATTTTAGGTCGAGTAGTTGGATAATATGTTGTGTTGTCCATGATTTTCTATTATTATTAATATATTAATTAAACTACTGTTACTAGCACACATGTAACAAGAGTGTAAATATGTGTCCTAATACTGCATCTCTTTGTCCTAATATATCTTTTAACAATATGATCAACATTGAATACTTGATAAAATCAAAAGATAAAATCATGTCATATATTTCTGGTTTTGTGAAAGATTATTATGCTAAAGAAATCGTATAAAAGTGCTACGGTGTATGCAACCATAGCTCCAAATTAAGTCTTTACCAATTACAAACTTCTAAGAATGTTCAGGTAATCTATAGGCATGTTTTGAACAAAAAATTGACCGCGAAAACATTAGTATGAACATTTCACTGTAACTGCGTCAACATAGATCTTTATAAAAAGCTTCTTTATTGACATTTTGCTAAAATTTAAAATCTTAAAGGATGTTTGCAGAAATTTAGACACTCTGCAAACTTTTTCATGTGTCAAAGGACTTAGTATTAATTTAGTAGAACTTGGCATTTAGTAAGATTAGTTAAAGACATCTATGCATCCATATGTAAACCTTTGCCAAAAACAAAAAATATTCACTTACATATAAGATCGAGTAGTTATACGATCTTAGTCCTGATCCCACCTAAAATCATTTCCCACTAAGTTGCTAATATAACTCGATTAACAAAATCGTTAGATCTTACAATTACATGCTCAGAATTCAACCATGATACCGAAAGTCAGTTGACCTATAGAAATCTGTTTTTGACGTTCAAAGAAAAAAGCACATAATCCAAATCTTTCTGCTTTTCATCCAGATATATATTAGTAGAGATGTTGACGCCGTCTTCTTTATAAGGTAATACAACCCCGTAGATCAAATAAAATCTGGGAAGAAAAAAGCTTTGAATGTTCAAAAAAAAATAATGCTTTGAATCCATAAGTAAAATAGTTCAGACGAACACACATTCATGGATTTTCAAAAAAAAAACCCGGAACATATACATATACATATATATTTATATGTGTATATTAGGCATGAGCACGGGTCGAAACCCGGCCCGAGCAGGTTTGACCCGTGACCCGTGACCCGTGAAAGCAAGAAACTCCAACCCGCAACCCGGCCCGTTAAGGTTCGGGTGTGATAAACGTTATTTCCACAAGCAGTACATCAGAATTTACTATTTACTAATCATATATATATACTGAAAATGAAAATGTAAATGTAAATTATAAGTGTTGTACGTGATGATCACAAACAAATGACAGATTAAATTAAACCAAAATGATACTAAAATATTGAAGTGACGTAATAATTGTATTAAACCATGACCAAACAGGCCTGAACATGATCTAAACCAAATCAAAATGATCAATAATGATCCAGGTGCCCAGACCAATCTTTTCCATGTATAATTAACCCCTACACTTCTACTTTCTACTTCTACCATACGGCGCCTTACCTTCTAGCTAGCTAAGGTCAGTTATACACACACATAATATATATATATATATATATTCCTAGATAGCTGCTAGCTAGGTAATACGTCACCAATGGTATGCATCGTGGAGGATGGTGACTTGACACACCCGTCTCTTGGTGGCTCGAAACATACGGGCAAGTACTCCTGTGATGGACTGCTTAGTTTCATCCTTTCAAAATTTCTCGTCATTGCTTCCTTCCCCTGTAAAATCAACAAATGTCAACAACTACTCATCGATAATTTTGTCGACACAATATATATTATTATATATATATATATACCTGGATTTTGGCACGAGTGACATCGGCAATCTTTTTACTTTGAAACAGTTTCCATGGTTTTCCTGTAACACTCTTATGAAAGTTCCAAGCTGCTTCTGAAGTTGTAAAATTCACAAATGCATATCCAGCATTCAACCGATGCCTACATATCATATCATATCATCAACAATATATATATTATATTCCTAGCTAGCTAGCTGCTAGTCAAAAGATTAAAAGAAAAAAAAAAAATTAAAAAAACTAATAAAATACGTACTTAAAATCAACAGGAAGGTATACAAAATCAAAAGCTGATCGAGCAGTCGTCGTAGTAGTGTTTCCTTCTTTTTCATTCTCAATCTTGCAATGCTCTTCCAAAAATTCCACCAACAATCTCCTACTGTTAATTTTTAATTTATACACATTACATTAATTAATATACAAATTAAACACACACACACACACACACACACATATAATATATATATATATATAAATATATATATAGCAGCAAGCAAGCAAGCACGTACGTGTAGTTGTTGGGTATGTTACGAATCTTTTTTTTGGTTAGTTATGTTTGTGTGAGTTGTGGTAAGAAAAATGTTAATTACAGTAGTAGTTTTGAAGGAGGGAGAGAAAGAAAATATGGTGATGTGATGGTGGAACGTCTAATAAATGCATCCCTTCCAGAAGTCTTACAAACCGGTTCGAATAAAACTTACTCTGTCTGGCTCGTTGCATAAAACAGCGCGTGAAATCTTTCAGCCAAAAATAAATAAATAAAAAAAATTCTTTTTTGCGACGATTATTTCGTCGCAATAAAGAACGCAGGAATTTTTCCCACCGGTGGCAAAATGAAATTTTAAATACAAAAAAAAAAATTAAAAAAAAAATTTTTGCGACGATTTTATCGCCGCAAAAAAAAGTTTGACTGAAGTAGTCAAAGATGGAGGTTGTTCTGTCGTCTTGTGCCTTTTTTTGTGACGTTTTTTTCGTCGTAAATAAAAAAACAAAAAACAAAAAAAAACCTTTTTTGCGACGATATTGTCGCCACAAATAAGAAACTTTGACCAGCAAAGTCAGCACTGGACCAGTTTTTGTCGTTTAGTGGCTTTTTGCGTCGCAAAAAAAAATCGCCGCAAATAAAAACATTTCTAGTAGTGCACGTGATGGGTATTTCTGTCTTTTTACTACAAGGACCAAAAACGTAATTAAGGACACATCTAACCATCCATTCAGTTACATAATATCTCTAACAAAAACATTCACGCATATATATATATATATATATATATTATAATCAGAAATCAAAATCAATAAATACGTACAACCATTCATATGTTTGCTTCTTTATGCTTGTCAAATAGATCATCCTTGACAAGAAATTAGGGTTTTTAAAACCCCCTTAGGGCTTGACTAAAAAGAATCGGTCAAAAACAGAAGGATCCTCTCCACAGAGGATGAATACCGGTGATTTTTGAAAAGAAAAACCCCCAGATCGGAGAAGAAGAACAAAGAAGAAGACAAGTGATAGACCAAAGGACTTGATAAGGAAGTTTTTTATTTTGTTGATTGACAGAGAAGGAAGCTAGATGGAAGAAAGAAGCTGAGATTAGAAAGAGATATATGAAAGGAAGTATGTAATTGTGTCGATTGAGGAAAGATTGAGAGAAGAAAAAAATTATTAGGTGAAGGAGTTCTCGGTAGGGATGAGCAAGAAATCCCAAATCCCGATCCCATCCCGGTACCGTCCCGGTACCGGTA
This sequence comes from Solidago caesia, assembly GCA_028566075.1. Taxonomy (NCBI): domain Eukaryota; kingdom Viridiplantae; phylum Streptophyta; class Magnoliopsida; order Asterales; family Asteraceae; genus Solidago; species Solidago caesia. The sequence continues at coordinate 27,368,544 of JAOXNX010000019.1, forward strand.
CCGACTAGTGGTACCGAATCCCATTCGGGACCGGGACCGGTATCTATTTTAGGTAGTTTGCGGGATTCGGACCGGGTGGGGACCGGGAAAATCCCGATACCGTCGGGAAATACCGGTACCGTCCTGGTACCGGTACCGAATAGTGGTACCGAATACCATTTCGGGATCGGGACCGGTATTGGTTTTTGACGATTTTCGGGAC
>JAOXNX010000019.1:27371212-27384140 GCA_028566075.1 Solidago caesia
TTAAAGTATTTAATCAAATTTGATAAAAATATATATAACCTACATCTAATTAAAAAATATGTTTACATTCAAATAACTACGTGTTAAAAAGTCAATGTTAGAATCTTACGTGAAACCCCAGTGGTATCGCCACCATGTGGTCACATGAGCATATAGATATAGATGAAGGTTGTATTTCACATGTTTGAAACTTGTCAAAGACAAGTGGAGAAACCATACTTTGTGATACATGTGTGAGGATGGTGAGTCCCCGGGTATGAGTTCTAGGTTGTGTGCACTCTGGGTACCAAGACGGTACATGAGACCAGAGGGTTCCCACCTAATTAATCTTTTGTTAGTTATATCGTAATAGTGTGATTAAAATTAAAATAACTTTATTAGTAAAAATAAAAAAAAAATGCATATGTATTTATGATTATTTTTATTATTTGTGATTAGATGTTTATAAATTTACTAATCATCTACATGAACTATACAATATTATTTATTTATTAAAAATTCTCTTTCAAGTTTTTATTGAATTAAATTGGTCCATAGAAGAATATCATTATGAAAAAATTAATAAATATTAAATTTATTTATTTGGTTTTAAAAATAAATAATAATAGGTTTGTTTAGTTAAGAAAATAAAAAAAAGTTGCTATATTTATTTTGGAGGCTGAATATTTTATTCATAATATATTGATATTTAATTAAAATGGAAAAGGAATGTAGTATATATTAAATTGAAAAAATCATGAAGTTGACACATAGGATTTTATCCTATGTGACAGCATATTATGGGATTTAAAGACAGGGATTTATATATATATAGAGATCATTATGATAAACTTAATAAATATTATATTTATTTAGTTTTAAAAATAAATAATAATAGATTTGTTTAGTTAACAAAAATAAAAATAAAAAAGTTGATAGCAATTTTTTATTTTGGAAACAAATAAAAAGTTGAATATTTTATTCATAATATATTAGTATTTAATTAAATTGATTTTGTAATGGAAAAGGAATGTAGTATATATTAAATAGAAAAAATCGTGGAGATGACACATAGGATTTTATCCTATGTGTCAACATATGATGGACTTTGAAGATAGAGATTTATATATATAGAGAGATTGGTTAAAATAAAATGTTTTCGTTGGTTAATCGTTGGCCACAAGTATTTAATTTCCACCTATGGTGAGCCTGGGTGAGTTTTTCCCTCCAGATCTCTGGGTGATAGAGGTTTTTCATCGAGGGGTTTAAATTGGGGGCGAGAGGGCTCTTTAGCGCGGACCCGGTTAAGACAACATATGCTAGAACTCCCGATATTCGCGAGTAATCCACACCTTTCAAAAAAAAAAAAAGAAGATATTCTTTTAGCTCTTTTAATATGTGTAATGACTTATCAACCTTGACACTTTATATATACGTACAGATAGTTTAGCTTAATATGTTTTGATAACTAGTGAGACTTTATTCCAAGTGACGTTACATAAAATATTTGTCCCGTCGTATTGTCTGGGTAATATGCTAGTGTGTGTGTATATATATATATATATATCGTGTAAATCAACTTTAAAAATAAAATTCGTAAACTTAATAATACACGAAGCAAGTGGTATGGCCAACATACCAGAATATAAAAATTATGATTTTTAGCAAATTTTATAATGGAAATGATTAGATAGGGTAAATATAAAAAGTAGGGTTTTGTTAGGGCTGTCATTAACGTGCATAAAATAGTTGTATTTTTATCATAAAATTCAGAGGGTGCGCTTTTGATATGGAAGACACAAGTTTTTTATGTAGATTATTGACAGCCCTAAGAGTTGTCATTAGAAAAAATCCATATAAAAATACTTAAAAATTCAAATTATATATGTATATATAAATAGGGAGTGGTTATTGTAAAACAAGTATTAAAGTAAAACAAATAAGATAAAATTTTGACCATTAGATCATGATAAAAGTGATGTACGAAGATTCATATATGATATAACACAAGTATACAGATTGATGCACGAAGATTTTCATGATGCATAACGATTTTCAGTTAAGAAAAAATGATTGTTTTTATTTGTTTTACTTTAATACTTATTTTATTTTAACCATAACCTATATAAATAATCTATATTTAACTTGAGAATACACGAAGTTAAAATTTAATTTAATTTCAATGCCCCTCTTTCGCATTAATTGTTAGAATGCAAAAACTTTCCAAAGAAAACAAAAATAATAAATATTACAGTCGAAATAACCCAACATCGATCCACGTCCTCAATCATCGTTCTCATTGAGGAACCTGCTTTCTTTCATCATTTAAATATTCTCTCGTGCAACAAATGATCGAATGCACATGTTAGACATGTAAATAAATATTACGATCTTTTGTCTTTGAATCCTTCAATCATATATATATATATTCTTTTACCCACATTTAGATGCATGCATGTATGTTCATTCATTATTTCATTTGCAATATATATATATAATTCTTTAATTACCTTAAATTAACTAAAATTTGATTCTCTCTATTACCTACATACATTTTCTTTTTGATGTTTTAATTTCCATTTGATTGATCCTTTTTTGGTGTCAATAGCATACAATTACAATTACAAATACAATTACGTTTTTATCATGTATATCCTACGTATAACTTTGTACAGATTCGTATTTTGACATTGGCACATAAAAGAAAAGGTGGTATTTGGATTATTAATTAATATGAATTTGTTGTTTGGCTGAATGAAGTTTGAATTACCTGCATAATTACAATATCTCATTGTTTTTTCCTTTTTCCCTGAATTTTCGTTTAGCAAAGAGGGGTGTGTCTATTTTGATCGAGAAGGAAAAGTTGTAGTTGATGATCGTGGCGAGCAAGTAGACCAATGTCTGGTATGATATCATATACCCTATGTTTTATGCTTGTAATTTGAAGATATCATTGTCTTGAGACCGCAGTTTTGCTTATAACTCTAAATTCTTTAATTAAGGATCAATCCCATTACTTACAATACGTGGTTTTAGCTTCTAGGCTTTCACACCACACTTCAATTGTTCATCAATCAACATCTCATACACCATTTTAGGAGGTATTTTGATTGGTGGTTAACTTATGTAATTTGAAGTCGCAATTAAGTGTTTGCGTAAACTAATTGTGATGCTTCTTTTAGGATATCATGATGTATAGAAATCCACTCATCTGTAATTTCATATATGTTTATAGACCAAGATGATCGTTTTTAGATACATTGAACCATCAAGAGACATTGTCTTATTGATCTCTATCTCTAGATAAAACTCAATTGATTTTTAGACAACTTAATTAGTAAATATCTCCTGGCTTATGCTTAGTAATCCAGTCCTTTAGTTCCATCATATGGCTTAATTATAAGCTTTAGTAGTCTTTGATAAAATTTTTTTGACTTTATTCTCAATTCCAGTTGACTATAACCAATACAGTCTCCATTATCACGCATATGGATTATGAAAAATGTATTAATTGTTGGTGTAAGTGATCGATAATGATCGAGGAGCTTATCTTGATTATGCGTGCAGGTTCGAAAAAATTAAAAGAACTATTGCAGCAAAGTGATAATCGTACTTGTGCTGATTGCAATGCACCCGATCCTAAATGGGCGTAAGTTCTACCAACCTGGATTACATATTTGTTGTATTTGCAACCTCAATAACAAATCTTCACGCATATAACTTTACAACCATTGATGGTCAATTGGTCATGCAAAGTTATCTGTATATTGGGGTTTTTATATCTACTGACACTAATTTATCGATCATTTCTTGTTTTTATTACCTTTATAAACATATTTTTACATATTATATATGGTGTAATTATCTAAGCTTACAGGTAAATATTTTATATTGAATTTCAGGTCACCCACCATTGGAGTGTTTTTATGCTTAAAATGTGGTGGTGTGCACAAAAAGCTCGGTCCAAATATTTCGAGGGTAGGTGCTTTTTGTTTCTCTCTTCAGAAATCAATCCCTTTCATTGCTTCTTCGATATGTTATTAGGTTCACCATTAGCTGTCTTTTTCTCTTCGTTGAGGTTATTTTTGCTACGTTGATATGCTTCAGATATGTTTTCATAGAAGGCGAATCTTAATTCGCTTATATATTGTTGAAGGACTAGTTTGTACGAATTTAAGGATGTTATTATTATTATTATTTTCAAACCGCAAGTTATTATTTCATACAATGACCAACTCATTGATCATAGACCAAACTCTGTAGGTTCTATCAGTGACATTGGATGAATGGACAGATGAAGATATTGAGGCCATGGTTGAAGTTGGAGGAAATAGTTTTGCGAATTCAATCTATGAGGCTCACATTCCTGAAGGAGTTTCTAAGCCTGGCCCGGATGCTAGTATTCAACAACGCACACAATTTATTAGGTATATTTCGCAAAGAAGGAAACATATCAAACGGGTTAAAGGTCATCAATAACAAGAGTGTTTTCAACCTCCTAAATACCTTAATTCAGAAATTTGAATCAATATTTAAAAAAAGGATTTTTGTAATCATTTTGGTATTTCAATTTCTTGTTCAAATTACACAATCTGTGTCATAATAAGCGCCCATGAAAAAAAAGTTGAAGAAATTTTGACACTTATTTTGCAACGGAGGACATATATAAGAATATGTCAGACATTCTCTAACCTGTTTTGACCGTCTTACAAGCATACTTGCCCATTCTGCCACATTCACCGAAGGTTTTGATGGTTGACCATGAATGATAAACTAAGACGTATCATTACATCTTAGGTCCAAGTATGAGCTTCAAGAATTCTTGAAACCAAATTTGAAGATCTCATCAAAGAATCCAAATGTGAGCACTCTCCAAGGAAGCCCATCCAAAAAGATGAGTTTTCGTGCTCCAAGTTCAGGTTCAAATGCAATACAGAAACCTGTAAGTGCAGAACACTTTGTTGAAATTTAATCAGGTGCTTTTAGCAAAATTATTTAGTCTGCTAATCCCAAAAATGATCACAGGAATGCGTTGACGGAGCTATTGGACATGTGAAGATCACAATTCTTCAAGGTGCAAATCTTGCGGTCCGTGATATGCTATCAAGTGATCCGTATGTTGTCGTTTCATTAGGAGAGCAGGTGAGTATGTCCATGTCCCTTTCTTGAACCCTTGTAGTGACGTTACTAAATAAAGAATTCAAAGTTCATAAGTAGATTATTGCTATCTTACATTTTATAGTTCAAAAAACAAAGTAAATAAATAATCGTAAATATTTATGCTTACTCTAAGAAGTACAAATTTGCTTGCTTATCTCACTATATTTTATTTTTGTTTTTCAATGCTTCAAAAGATTGCAACTTCTTTACCTTAATTAGGATCAACTATTTTCGTCTACTGTATGATTCTATAAATAATAATTAATGGTTTGTTTTTTTTGTTTGTGGTGGTTGGAATTGGTTCTTAATGTTATTAGAAGGCCCAAACAACTATACAGAAGAGTAATTTGAATCCAATTTGGAACGAAGAGCTGATGCTTTCCATACCTGAGGATTATGGCCCTATTAAGCTGGTAACTCTATCCAGCCTCTTTCTATTTCATATTTAACTTTTAGGAAAGACTTCATCTCGATCTGAGATGGGGAAATAGACAGGGTAGGCATATGGGGGGTCAAATAGTCTACATCTCACCTCTCTCTCATACCCCGAGGATGTGAGTGGGTGTCTTCGTTATAATAATATATGGGTCTAAATTGCGACATCTGCAAAATGCCAACTTCCATTACTAGAGATTAAACCGAGGCTCAAAATCAACCACTTTTGCATTGTTTGTTGAATGCAGCAAGTTTTTGATTATGATACATTCTCTGCTGATGACATAATGGGGGAAGCAGAAATTGACATTCAACCGATGCTAACATCTGCAATGGCATATGGGGACGCTTCACAGTTTGGGGATATGCAGATAGGCAAGTGGCTACAATCACATGACAATGCACTGCTAGAAGATAGCACGGTAAATATAATTGACGGGAAGGTAAAACAAGAGGTATCACTTCAACTGCAGAATGTAGAGTCTGGGATAATATATCTTGAAGTAGAGTGGATACCCCTTTAACAATAAAGGTATCGGTTTGTGTGTATAGTTCTTTTGTTATTCCGATCATATCCACATTTTTAATAAATGTTATCGATTCTATGAGTAACCTAAAAGAATGAGTTGTACACTGGTTATTTGTTACACTATCTCCTCTTTATACAAAGTAGTGACACTTAAGAATTAAGATTGCAGCTCTCTTGTCTATTAATGTAAGGAGATTACAATATAAAGGTTAAGGATACATGTACATATGTAACATATATAAAAAGCAGGCCGGACATTAAATCATAGCTCACTAATTTCAACGAGGCCGTCCATCTGGAAACTTTTAGATCTAGGTTTGATATTTCGAACAACTTGAGCTTGGACCTAAGAAAGGCAGACCAAAGAGGGGTGACCAGGTTGTGTGACAATGTCAACAAGCTCATCTTGTGTCGATATAAACTCAATCTATATGTTCATTTGGGCGAGCCTAGACTAAGTCCCATTGTTTGATATAAATTGAACTTGTATGCTCACCATGAAGGGTATGGATGGCTAGGGTAAAATAGTATCATAGGAGAAATACATCACTTATTCTAGCTAATAAAATGTATCAAGTATTCAACTAAATGCATTGCTATGGATGTTATTTTGGACCGGTAGAAACGATAAGGTGATGTATTTAAGTAGGTACATGGGTAAACGGATGAGGTTTTTCTAGTTGAGATTATCCGAAAGACTTTTATATATATATATATATATATATATATATGTATATGTATATGCAGCCTAACCGATATATATTCAGGATTGTTTTCCAACCTTTTATTTGGGTATTCAAGCTTTTTATCAATTTATATATAGTAGGCTAGTGCCTAGTAGTAGCGGACAGTAAAAGCCTGAATTCATAATATGAGCCCAAATTTAAAACAATGAATGGGCCCATAGGGCCATTATCAAATAACAGACCTAACTTTAACTGGACGACCCACTAATATGTTTTGTTAATTGACGTGGACAAGTGACAACTGATGATTTTATTTCTTATCAACGAATGCTAAAGTATATGACTACGATGTATAATCTTTTAATTATCATGATATAACAATTTACTTATCCGTCAGTATCAAAAAATCCAATTAAATATATGTATATATTTTCACAGTTAAACCACATGGCGTGGATATGGGATATAATAATCTTATATAACTAGGAAGTTCACGTGCCGCCCGTTGGGCGGCGTCGGTGTTTGAAGCGTGTTGTGATATTTAACTGGATATTTTTTGCCGTGTAAGAAAGTTAGTTCATGGTACAAATGCGTGTTTAATGGCATATAGAATCATTTTCTATGCCACCTTTAAAAAAGTTCACATGTTCGGGTTCAAACAAAAATTACAAAAACCAAATATATAAAAAGTAAAAAGGTTGGGGTTAAATAATGTGGTGGGAAATACCAGAACCATATTCAAAAGTTTGTAGTAGGACAAAAATTAGGGGGCAAAAATTTAGGAAGAAAAAATGAAAAGTAAAAAAGTTCGGAGGTTAAATCGAAAATCGTAGCAGGACAAAAGTTATGGATAAAAATTAAAAGTCAAAAAGTTTAGGGGGTTAAATCGAGAAGGGCAAAAGATTGGGGGTTAAATTAAAAATCGGAATAGGATAAAAGTAAGAAAAAAATCAGGGACCAAAAGTGTTAAAAACCCAAAAGTTAAATAAAATTAAAAAAAAAAATTGACGCCACGTGGCGGGCTCTTATTGGCCCGGTTACTATTCATAAGCTACTATATTAATATAGTATATAATTTGGAAAAAAAACATGTAATTTATTTAGATTGGGATGTAGGACTAAAATATGGTGGATCGATCAAACAACATTATTGCTTTCCTTTGTAGAGTCACACTCTATATATGATTAATTATTATTAAATATATATATATATATATATATATATATGGTATTTTTAGTTGAAGAAAATCAAAGAAAGAATATTAATAGTAATGTAAAACTAAAAACAAAGTTGAAAAAATGAACTGAGTTCTTTGTTGAGAAACTAGATAAAAGCGAGTCAAAGATGGGGGAATGCAATTAGTGATCATGTTTGAAGTGATTATACTTTTGTTTTATTGTGATTACATAATAATAATAATAATAATAAAATGTACGTCCAAAGTCCCTATATTGACATTATTGCCTTCAAATGTTTATCGATAAATTACATATATATGAATTTGTTGTTATTTGGTACTTACTGCTTTTGGATTCTATGCTCTTTTCACAATTAGTCAAATCAAAGACTACCACGGATTATTGATGCCTTTAACAAGTTATGAGCAAATCTAAACAGCGACTTAATTAATTGTAGGAAGACTCTCTTACCTGCTTAATATTATTACAAGTCACAATTAATTAATTAAGATGTACATGGAACACCAATTGAGATATATATATGGTTCTTTCCGGTGGCGGAGCTATATTGAGGCCAAGGGTGGTCGTGACGACCCCACAATGTCTATAAAACTTTATATTTCTATTACTATTTCTATGTATTAGTTTAGTTCAAAGCTAGTTGGTCACCCAACAAAACATGCACTTAGAATCTCATACGTCAACTGCAGCTCAATTTAAAGTTACTGGTCTATTTTATACACTTGTTAGTATCTTGTAAACTGTTTGGCCACCTGAGTAAAAATTCTGACTTCGCCATTGGTTGTTTCTATTAAGGTTTAGAAAGCTAGTGGTGTTTAAACTCTTAATAATGGTTAAAAGGGCTGGATTATATTGTCTTAACAACGATTTGAATTTTGAAAGTTTATTAACAACAATAGAATTGGAGTCGATCAATGTGTGTTGTCATTAGTTACTATTTGCGGTATAAAGAGTCACTAAACTTTGAAATGTCGAACTTATTAAATCTTTTAGGCAATATGCAATAAACAACACACAAATACGTATTGATATTCAATTGATAGACACATTAATTCAATAATAGTTGAGGAAATTGTAGTTAATAGGAAGAGAATATATGATTAAGAAATACAAGAATGATGATTCAGGAGCTAGAATTGACCAAACTAAAAAGCAAACATTACCACAGAAATTCTACAGGAATATTAAGCTATTCACATGTATGAAGCTCAAATCCGGTTTAAAACTCGAAAGAATCAGACAAAATATTAGATGATGTAGTTGTTGTCATTAAATATTTTTATAGTAATTCTCAAAGGATTATAAGTATATAACTCAATTGTGAATATATATAAATAATGTTGCAAGTCAAAATGAGAAATATATGTCATCCTCATGAGTGGTGTATTGACTTTATATGGTCAAGCTTCTTTAAGCAAACTAACAAATCGATCTCCTTTTTAAATAAAAAATGGTTGAATTTAAGAGTTGATGTACCATAAATGAGACTTGCATATATGCTTGTTTACACAAAGAACGTACCACACACACCATATCTACCAATTTGGTAACATAGTGTACGTTTCTACTCGATCTCGACATGTGAGAGCCTAGTAATTAAGACATTATATATATATATATATGTCACGAAAGTCTATATATCTACACACACGTCTGTCTCGATAAGCCGGATGGCCGGATGCCAGGAGGAAGGTGTGGGTTGCTTGCTAAAACTACAAGTACAGTATTGAGACAATGTCTACTTATTTCTTTGGTGCGTGCGTGCGTGGTTTAGATTGTTTTGGAGGTCGACATTACTTATATGTTGTGGGAAGACAGGAAGGGAAAGATAGGTTTTAGTTGACCGTTCACATTTCACCATCTAAAATCTATAAATTAATTTGTATTTAAACATTTTTTCTTTTTGTTTGAATGTACTGCAATGACAATTTCAATTTCAATTTCTATACTAAGATCGAGTTCAATTAATTTTTTACATCTATGAATGAATTAATTGGCCTTTTGTTATTACAAAAGTGAATAACCCCAAAAATCTGAGACAGATTAAAAACTTGTAACACTATCAAACATGTTATAAAACAAGTAGATGATCCGATTTACAGCTTTTAACTCTTTACTTAAGCCAAGCCACGTGGCCGGGTTTGAAAATTGTGACTTAGATAGAAAGTTACTTTGCACATCATTTCAAGTTGAAATGGTCAGAAAATGAAGCTAGCTTTGAACGAGTCATGGCCTCTTTAATTATCTATAGTTTTATTTCTTCAATTATGCCTTACTTTTTTAATTTTATAATAATCTCCTTTCTATGTGTTCCAACTTCCAAGTTTAAAAAGTAATTTGGGTGTTTTGTTATTTATTGAAATAAAAGATTCATATCGGTTTATATATTGCCATCGTTAGTTTACTCTAAGATAATATTAGATATGTATGGTTATCTTTATTAGTGAATAAATAGCTCAACATAAAACCGTGTTCATCATTTTCGTTCGTTTGTATTTATGAATGAACACAAACGAACCTCTTAACTAATATACAACTAGAAACTTTACGATGTAAATTAAATATTACAAACCATCAAAATTCATATAAAAAATATGTTATAAATAGTTCAAAAAAGAAAGTCTAAATGTCATATGATTATACGAATATAAAGGCAAGCACATAAAAGAACAAACATTTATGAACAAACTATCGAATGTTCACAAACAAATTATCGAACATTTATGAACATAAATGAATAAATGAGAGACATGTTCATGTTTGTTCATCTAACTAATTGAATTGATGAACAAACATTTAGTGTTCATGTTTATTCATTTAACAAAATGACCAGATTTTTTGTATTCATTTTCGTTTGTTTAACAACTATTTGTGAACGATTCGTTGAACTCTCAGTTCGTTCGTTTATAGTCCTAATCAAACATAATATCCATAGATTAAATAGTTATTCCTAAATAGAATTGTGTATTAGAAAATAGAAAAGACTTTTGAATTGTTATTATCAAAAGTATTGTCAGGCTTGGACCAACAAAAGTGATCTATGTCCGTTGATAGCTATTGATGTAAGAAAATTTAAGTAATTTAATTTAATAAATATAAACTTGAGTATTTCATTTGGCTTTTGAGTACCAATCATATAGGCATTTGGAGATATCGTATATTGAGTTAAACTCTAAAATATTCCAACATCCGAGTAGTTAATAATTTAGTTCCAAGTACGAGTTGTTATATTTAACTTTTATTAAGATTATAATTAATACACAATAAAATGTTTTACAGTTGTTTAAAATGACTATTAACCACTCTATAAGAAATGTTTTCTTCTTTTCATATCCTATATGTATCATGTTATTCATGTATGCACACTATGTAAAGATCCAGAAATGGGCCTAGGCCCAAGATATACCCCAACCATAGTCTTAACAAGTTTGATGTTGCTAAGTTTGGTTAGGCCTGTCGGCTGCCAGATCAATTCTCTTGTGCGCATACATCATGGTTAACTGGTCAAGTGTTAGGCCTGTTTATATATGTTCGGTTACACCGTGAGTCGATGTTATATTATAGCCAATAAAGAAAGACACTACAACACATGACTATGACCTATATTCATTCATTCATCAATAACAAAAAACAATCTCATCATCCTTGGTGTAAACATCCTAAATTATTTTCTAATCCTCTGATCTGAGCTTAGTCCTTGGATACTTATATATAATTAATAATAATAATAATAATAATGTTTTTATAATAATAAATTGTTTTATTTTTGGTTAATGTCAACATCTAAAGATTCCTTGGATGTATTACACCACCTAACAAAAAACCTGCCCCCTTTGAAGCAGAAGTCAACCATTTCATGCTCTTTCATCTATTCTATCATTTCACTTGTTTCCTTTATAAAGTTAGCTCATGGGACTACCATTTATTCGTCTAAGGCGGAACTACTTTATAGCTTTAGGTGTATCTCAAGACTCAAGCTACGAGTTTGTTCGACTCGTAAAATGTAATTCTATCCAAAAATTAAAGCTATGGCCTTAGGAAATTTGGATACCCTTCTTCTTAATAATAAGCCTTTTTTCATATTTTTTTTCTTGTTTTTAATTTTACACTATCTTAAAAATGTTATGGGTTGTCTTAATTCATGATTGCATTCCACCACTGTATATAGATGCAATATAAGGCTGCTTCCTAAGGCTCGACATGCCCCCTTCATCTTGCGCGGCGTGCAAGACATGATAGGCACGAGACCGACATCAAGCTCGGCGTAAATACAAAATGGTTCGACGAGTTGTGTGGGTCCAATGTAGGGTCCATTTAAGTGTAATGTGTTTATGGTTTATTATTATTTTTATTTGGGGATGAGGAGAGAGAGTGTATGTGTGTGGGGATTTTAAATTTTTTAATTGGGGATGAGGTGATGATGATGATATGATAGGAGGAGGGTGTTATCGGGTGTGTCTTGAAGAAAGAAAACTGATGTGGCAGTGAAAATGAAAGAAAGATGACGTCATGATAGAAAAAACCTAATAAATACCATGATTTTGTTTACACGTATTTTTTTATATAGGTGCGTTGGCGACTCGAGATACCCTATATGGGCTACAGTGAACACGAAAATTTGTGTCTTTTGGGTTAAATAAAATCTTGTTTTAACTACAAAATTTTTGGTATAAAAGTAATACAAAAAGATCTCACGCACATAATTGAAAAGTATACCACATATTATTTATTAGATAATTACAAATACACACTCTTAGATTAGTAAAAACAAGTTAAAACGGTATACTATTAATCAATGATTTTGAAAGATCTCAACGACGACTGTTGTCACTACAAAAAATTAGTCATTTATTAATACATTATTTTTATCATATATTCACACTTAAATGTGTGACAAATTAATAGTTAGTGTGGATAAAAGTGGTGTGACAAATTAAAT
>JAOXNX010000019.1:27417785-27428273 GCA_028566075.1 Solidago caesia
ATGAACTAAATTAGTTACCATATCTAACTTTTAATTTCAAAGGTCAAGATTATTTTGATGATGAATTTAAATGGTCAGGATTAAAACTTCATTTTATTTTTTTCTCTCAGCTCTACCAACAATATATATATATAATAACCATCAAATGAAAATTAACCACACGACAAAATAGCGATACTTTGACAAACAATGATCTAATACAAAGTTCAACTGTCACATTACTTAGCAATTTCAAAGTGAAATATGGAAACACACTGGTGGAATACAAAAACAAGTGTTTTAGGTTGCAATACGTAGATATACAATTGTTTGATCTAATATAGTGTATATGTATATATCTAATATATATGTACTGGGTGCCCATCCAATACATCTATGATTAAAATACACATCATGTAAGAACCACTCATGAACATTCACATTACCAGCCATTGTAAAAGGGTAAATTAGTCAATTAAAAAATATATTTAATTTCTATTTTCCATCAAACGGTTATTGATTGGATCGGTTAATTGAGTTTTCAAATTCAATTTCATATCCGAACGGCTTTTTTAAAATTCAATTAGTCACTTTATATAACAATTCCAGATTTTAGCACATTCAATTATTCATCAGTTTAATAATTTATTTCTCAGTTTTCTTATGAATCATACCATGGTCTATTAGGCGTGGAGATAATATTAAAGAATGTAATTATTGCCTTTAAACCTATATTTGTTGATAATATGTTTTGTTACTGGTATAATCATTAATTTCTTACTTAGCCCTTTATTGCTATTGATACGAATCATAATCTCATCATGAAAACATACAAAATATTTTACTTAACCTTTTTTTCCCCTTTTAAATTCTGACTATATTTATTCCGATTTGCTGTTAAATTGATTATTAATTTGTAGTTTTGTATTGATGTGCATCTTTTTTTTTTCCCCTTTTAAATTCTGACTATATTCAGATTTATAAGAATATCTGTAATGGTGATGTGCATCCAATGTTAATTTGCTTAAATTCTATCAATGTTAATTTGCTTCATTTGGAATGGGTAATTAATTTGCTTATATTATATTTCTTGCATGGCAAGTCTGTTAATGTTGTTCTCTTTAGCGTTTAACTCGTATTTGATTGTGTATTTAACTAATGGTTCTAAATATAACAATATGTTCCGACTATGCATAGCTATTCAATTCCCTTTAATGAACTATTGATTGACCATTTTAATTTTTCACCATTTATATTGTATCCATTGTAATCTGTCTACGCAAACTTTGGACGATAATATCAAACTTACACGTTCTTCAGTAATTTATTTTCTTACTTTATCTATATCATCAATGTATTAATTGAGTTAATATGCTCCAACGCAGGTGCCGAATATATATATTTATTTTTTCACATCAGAACAACTATTCTTCTATAAATTTATAGGATGCACAATCCCTTAATACATTGGATGACTTCTTTAAGTGGATGCACAACTTACTTTGCAACCTTTGTTAATTGTAAATATGAACAACCCAGGTTTTGTGTAAACTGGTTTATTCTTTATGGATGCATATGTTTTTTTACATAATACTTCATATAATAATGGATGAAGTAAGTAACATTCATATGTCATTTTGATTAACGGCTAGTCAAAAGTAATCCAGACGCACTACATGAAGAAAACCATGATTTTTTATGTTAACATTCAATACCTGAGTTTCTTGAGTTTCTTGAGGGGTTGTTTATGGAATTGTCCTCATTTTTTTCTCTCACAAGTATGATGCTTTTTCTTTACTTTTACCAATGAATTTCCATCAGATATGCTTTAAAAAAAGGGGTATATAATGGTGATATTATTATACAATAATAAAGTTTGAGTATAATTCCTAGGTCTCTTGAAGATGTTTGGTTTAGAGCAATAGCCTCATCCAACTTTTAGTTTATTAAACAACGAGTTAATTGGTAACTGCTTTGCTATTTCCTTAACTGCCAGAACGTGTGTTACATTTGTATGCAATTTTATTTTTAATTTCTTAAATTTTTTTTTTTTTTAATTTACCTTTTTGTCCTTTAATATACATGTAAAAAGACATCTTCCCATTAATTCTATTAAATATTTCAAAAATACCCTTAATCATCCTAGCCTTTAATTTATTTCATCCAATGGACAGAAACCGTTCTTACTGTTCTCATTTTAAACATGTTCTCACCGGAAAACTACCATATATATATATATATGGGTTGGTTATTGTAAAACAAGTATTAAAGTAAAACACATAAGATAAGATCTTGACTATTGGATCATGATAAAACTGATGCATGAAGATTTTTATGATGCATAATGATTTTTAATTAAGAGAATATGACTGTTTTATTTGTTTTACTTTAATACTTGTTTTATTTTAACCGGAACCTATATATATATGTACTATTCGGGTTGATAAATGGTTATCAAATTACATTTTTTTTGAACGGCAAAGGTGAAGTATTATTAATAAAGAAACTAGCAAGGAGCTATCACAAAAAGAGAGTACAAATCATGAGTCGAAACAAAAAATTACGAGATGCAAGGTTTATTATACCAAACATCCCAAATCTCCACATTTTTAGCTCGGTTCAAGATTCATAAATATGTTATGGATCTGATTTCTTCAAAGATCATTGAGGGCGATAAAAAACCATATTATGAATCACATCATTTCTCGCTTTCCAAAGGCTCTAAATAACAATAAGGATAATAGCATTGAGCGTTTTCCTCCAACATTTATCTCCACCTAAAGAAAAAGAGAAATGTTAGGTTGACAAACAATTTACAAACAAAAGATTACAAACAAATCTTCCACCAATCAAATTAAAATGGTAAGTCCATATCTATATTTATCAATATCAATTTCAAAGAAAAATGGTTATCAATTAACAACACTAGTCCATATCTATATTTATACTTCTATACTATCTAATATTGAATGTTACTCATTTTTGAATATGTAAAATCATTTATCTTCTAAAATATATCCACTACCACCACTCGACGGCGCCACTACCACTACCAGTCGTCGCCACTACCAGTCGTCGCCATTACCACTAGTCGCCGCGACCACCACACTGCCGTCACCGCCGCATTGCGCGGGTACCATGCTACGTATATTTATCAAAAAAAAAAAAAAGAAAAAAAAGAAAAAAAAAGATTAGTGGATTGGATATCCATCGGGTCGGTCCCTAGCCCGTAGCTATGGTTGGCAAAATGATGTATCGTCGTCATTGGGCCAACAAAACAAAACAAAGAACAACAACAAAGTTGAAATTTTGGGAGATGATGTACAGCAAAGGAGACAACGTATATCCATCCATCCATAAACAAAGAGTGTTGAATGACGAGGTTATTGTCGACAACCTTCAGATCCCTGAAACCTCATAATAATCTCCATTTTCCAAAATCATCGGCATCTACCGAACCTCCGATTTCATCATCGTCGGTATCCCTTAAATCGCCCGAATCACAGGATCTCAATAACAATAATAATAATAATAATAATAATAATAATAATTGGTCCGTATATCTAATCCTTTCAACCAATCCCCCAATCAAAACTTACGTTGGTGCCACCAACAATTTTTCTCGTCGGTATTCCCCCTCTCTTTATTATTTTTATTACTGTTTGTTTGGCTCCCCTCATTTGAACATGCCGTCATTCTTTATGTTCCATACACTGGCCGTTCCGGATTGATGCAGTGGGTTAGCCAATCCTTTTCTGGCTCCCATATGAAAATTCAAGTAAAATGCCACCCAAGTTGCAACCATTTGGTGGTTCAACACTTTGGCCCGACCCAATCTATTAGTAAACCGAGTGACGTTACTGTTATCAACAGTTATGCATATTTTTGAGTAGACTATTACCGTTGATTATAGTGTTGCTGGGGTTGAGTTGTGTAGTGCCAGTATCTGAGGAATTTCTAGTTATGTTTAAGTCCTGTACATGTAAAATCTTATTTACGAATTTTTGTTATGAACACGGGATTGGTAACTTGCTAACTTTTGAAGTTATTGAGAAAACTGATTGGAAAAAAGAACAACCATTAAACTTAATTTCCATGTAGAGGGAGTATTCTTTATTTCATTTATTTAACACTATTGCCAAGTAATAATCTGTATTTGTTTTCCTTTTTGCAGCTTGAAGCAACATAATGGTGAACTAAAGGGTGGTGCAAAAGCATCACAGGCTGGAAGACCATGGATTTGTGCTTGCATTATTCGAGGTTTTGAGACTAAAAGTGAAGGTAAGCATCTAACTCTTTATACACATTTCTGTCATTACTGAAGTTTCCCCCACCTGGGTTTGAGATCTTGTTTATTTCCTTGTAAATTATTGCATTTCACATCATAACTCGATCATTTCTGAATGAAACAATTTGTCATTTCCTTTGAGTTATACTTATATATTCATATCGTAGCTACTAACTATTGATTTTTTTTTGGGAAATGCAAATAACCAAACTCATCCACATATGTTTACAAGCTATCCATGATAGGACTAGAACCCACATCATTTTCGCTTACAGGTCGCCTTGAAAATTAACTATTCCCATCTTCTGAAAAATATAGATATTTGCTAGAAAAGATTTCTGTATTTTACAAAGCCTAACCGCTGTTTCTTCCATATTTATCCCCGAGAATATGAATCAAATGTGCAATCGATTGCCAAGTTAAAAGCGATGCCAGGGATTCTTGTTTAGTAGATAACTGGTCATCGATCAAATTTATGTAAATTCTAAAATTGAACGTTGAGCTGCTGCTTCAAGAACCCAGCCTCGCAAACTTACCTCGCCACAAGCCCACAAAACATTATTTCAGTTGGTTTCTTCCTTGTGAATGTTTCCAATACTAGAATGCCAAAACTATAGACATCGTCCCCAGTTGATACTAATTCTTCCATCCCATATTCTGTGCACAATGTGATTGAATTTTAATTGTTAATTAATCTAAATCTGATAAAAGTGCAATGCTCCTTTCTTCTCAATCAACTCAACATTAGTTCTCATTGACATCATTTTTAGTGAAAATGCAGGTAGGAGGAAGTTATACAATCTTGTTTGGGTAGTTTATATATAAATAAAGTCAATGAATATTGAAAGTGTTAAGTACTTAAAAATGTAAAATTTAGATGCTGTTAACACTTAAAAATGTGAAGATTTAGCAGAAGGCTTACATGGCAATTGGTTTAACCAATTTCTTCGTACGTAAATGCTGAAGATAAAATATAACCAATTTCTCTATGCTTTTATGTGATGATTTTATTAAACATATTTACAATATTACTATTTCAGGTTTGGAGCTGGTAGTTTCAGCTTATTTATTTAGTTAGTTATGAATGGGTTGATTTGGACCATATATTAACTGTGACGGTCTAAAGGTTATTTTTTTAATAGCTAAATAGGAAGCGAGCCAAATGGGTCGAATTTGCTGAAAGTTACCTGGAAGTTCAGGACAAAATGACAAAGAATTGTTTGCTAGCCACAACTCAACCTGGCCCGAACCAATTTGACATGCACCTGAATATGAACCATTTTTGACTTGTTACCCAACTTTTCTGACCCACCTATTTTGCCATCTACAATTAGATAGATAACCATGGTTTTAAATCTAAACTTCTAATCTAACTAGTCATTGTAGTTTTGCATTTGCTAACTATGAGACCACACAGTTATAACTAGATGACAGCCAGTTAAAAAATAACTATTTTGACTTGGGAGTGTGTGTGTGACATCTCTTGAAGAATATGTTGCCATTACTACTAAATGCCACGTGTTCTACGTTGTGACCATTTTCTGATTAATCAACCTATACTTGACATGTGTTTTTGATTATCGATCACATCTACTGTAACGATTAATTTACTACAGTGATTTACTATTAATGGCTGATAACTCTGTTGTGTTGCAGCATGCAAGTTTGAGTTTAGATGGAAGAACATATCAAGTAAAATGACACGTAAAAGGAACTCGAAGGATGAGGGAGGGGTTCATTTGTTGCAGCATAGAAATACAGCACTGCAGAAAGTAAAATGTTCAATAGATTGCAGTAATTTGGAATTTGACTGGAAATTAGAACTCATCTGATCTCTCTGTCTGTTTCTCTTTATATCAGAATTTCGCATACAAATTCCTGATCTTAGAACATGAAGGTATTCAACAATTTTAGTATGCCCTGTTTAAACTAAGTGGCAAAACATATGTGAATTTATCCAAATGTTTACGACGGTTTTTGAGGTAAATGTTATAAAATATGGATAACAATGTGCCTATCTTGGTGTGAGTTTGTATTTTCTCAGAGTGTTCAGTGGCCTTCAAAATGAAGAAAATGAAGCACTTTTGCCAAATGTAATGTCTAAATTGGTACCGTTCATAGTTGTACTAATGTCTACACAACTCTATAGAAAATAACTAGTACAGTATATATTTATCTATTTAGTGGTTATATCAACGTATTTTTGCGATGAATTAAAAATAATCCAAGTTTATGGAAAGTTATTTTTACGTCATTAGGTTACTTTACATATCACACAATACTCCGTATGATATGAAGACTAGAGAGCAATGTTATATTTTGCCATATATTTGTATACGATATGTTTTATGCAAGTGAAAAGAGTTTAGTTAACAAGTTTATGCAAGTAAAAAAATTTTAGTAAATAATTTTTCTCAATAAAGTTAATGAGGTACTGTCTTCTTTCAAAAAAGAAAAAGAAGAAACAAAGATAGCTATAGGGAAAGTAAGAATCAATCATGACGGACTGATAAAGTGATAATGTAGAGAAATATGACATTTTTTTTTTCTCGGGTCAAGACAGGAAGGAACTCAAACTCAGAGTTACAGAGAAGATATGAAAGGAACTAACAGAATTAAGAAGGTGAATGTGAATGTGGTGGGTTATTTTATTTTTATTTTTTTTTGGGTAAATGGGTGGAAACCCCCTAGTCTCATTTACCGTCTTGGTACCTAAAGCGCACACCGCATAAAACTTATGCCGGTGAAACACCATCCTCACACATGGAGCACAAGATATATTTTCTCCACTTGCCTTTGATAAGGTTTGAACCTATGATCTTGTGGTCTTCATCTTGTGGGTCCATGTAGTCACATAGTGACGGTACTAGTTGATCTATAATCTTTTGATGAACGATATGCCGTTGTTGCCTTTGTTCAGTTGTTGTAATGCTAAAAAAAAGATTTTGTTTTGTAGATGTACAATATAAAAAGAAATACTATAATATTTCTTTTCATATATAAGATATCAACAAGTTTTAGTTAGTTAGTATGATATAATAAGAGCATTTGTATTGGTGGCTACTGGCACACCAACAAGGTGGTTCAATTAGCAACTACGTTATACTGATAACAAATACGTTAAAAACTGACATAATACATGATAGGAAAAAAAGAAGAAATAAAAATAATTACACTCGTTTTCCCCAATGTGAATAAATCACAAGCACATCCAAGGGACGTAATGATCCACACTGTTGACCAACGTGGTTGGGTGACCACGAGGGCCCTTACGATTTCTAGATAGATTAATAATGATAGTAGTATAAGTTCGAAAATATAATAGTACAGTTTTGTGATGTAGTCCGAATGTGGGGAAGGAAACATTGAGGTTGTTCTTAACATATCATCATTATTTTATAAACCTGGCCTTTCAAATTTTATAAACTTAACGGAAATTCATAACTGTGAGGTGCTCTTCTTACTCCATCCTCACGTAGTCACGTTCCCAATCAATTCATTTTATTTTAATTTAATACACCCCTGCTTACGTGGCGTCACTCAGTAAAAGCTCTATTTTCTTGAGATTAGAGAAGTGCTAGGCTATTTCCACCATAAAAAAGGCTATTTCCATCACAAATTTAATTTTTTTTTATTTTTTTATTTATGTTCTATCAACTTATATATAAAGAAAAAAAAAATATAAAATTAATTTTTTTAATTTGCTAGAACACAAAAAAAAAAAAAATTGCTAGAACACAAAAAAAAAAAAAATTTGCTAGAACACAAAAAAAATATATATATATATAAATTTTTTTTTTATATTTAAAAAATTAAATTTTTATATTTAAAAAATTAAATATAAACATAAATTTTTTTTTTAATTTGGTGGAAATAAAAAATTTAATTTTTTTTTTAATTTGGTGGAAATAAAAAATAAACACAAAAAATAAAAAAATAAAAAAATAAAAAAAATTATTGTGGTGGAAATAGACATTAAAGGGTGGAAATAGCAACACCCTTACAGAAGCATAACACATAATCCAAATCACAAGATACTGCCACGTGCAGCTCATTATTACGTCATCATCAAGTCGACGCCAATTCGGATTTCCTAACCGTCGGATGACATCCACAGCCAAATTACTTTATTAGTATTTGTTAACCAACAGAAATAGAAATAGATAAAATCGCACTTTTTCTTTCCTTCCGTTTTTTTTTTCTTTTTTCAATTTTGTATATCTCCCTGAAAACCTACACACACAGTGGATTAAAATTATAGTAATAGTTATAATTATAATAATAGCTCCATTTTGTGTGTGAAGGAAGGAGGAGCATATATATAATATATGGCTGGGAAGCTATCAACGTGGTTTATATTAAGCAGCAGCAGCAGCCATGGATGGATTGATGATTGTAAGAACCATTTCAATTTGCGGCTGTTTCAGTCTCCTCGATCATTGGTTTCCTGCAAAATGCGTCAACAACGTACCGGTAGTAACTCTAGCAGGTATATATATATACTACTTTACTTTTTCTATCTATCTATATATATATATTCATTTTCCAATTCATCATTATTATATTTCACCATTCATTCTATATATATATACATACACACACATACCTACCTTTTATTATTAGCATTATTATTTGAGAATTATTATTATTATTATGCTTCATAAATAGATAGAGGCCTACATTAATTAATTCTTCAATAACATGCTTAATATGTTTATATTAAGCATTAATTAATATTTTTAGATAGATGGTGAATTTAATCGTCAAGTGGGACTCAGAACTTATATGTTTCATGAAATCGGTGCTAGTGTCAATGTGACTAGTGGTAGAATAGAATAACCTTTTTTTGTTTTTTTTTTGTTTGGGCTTATTGGATGACAACAATCGAGAATTCTCATTGATCTATAATATGTAAATAAGATATTTTAGGGTAATATGTGCAACTCTTTTGTTTAATAAACATAGGTACTTAAGAAAGCTGTAAACCACCACCAAGGTGGCCTAGTGGTTAGGAGTCCTTAAGTTCGAGACCTCCCTAGGTGAACATCTTGGGGGTGGACTGGGAAATGGTTCAGAAACAGTCATGGGGATACCCCACTACGTGAGTAAAAAAGACCCGCCATCCCCAGGTAACCCAAACTAGGAAAACCTCATCTGTTTACTTAAAAATTTTCTACCTTTTAGCAGGGACAGAGCCGGAATTTTTTGTGAGGGGGCAAATTTAGAAGTCATTTGTCATAGTTATCAGAGCCGTCTTCGAGAATGTAAAAAAAAAAAAATGGGTCCTCGCTCGAGAATAGAAAATGAGCCCCGAAAAGAATTTCGTTCCCCAACGCCGGGTTTAGTCAAATTATCAAAGGTCGGTGTTCAGAAGGCCGAGTTTAGCTTAGGAAAGTGAAACCATAGCCTAAGCTCTTCTTTAACTGCTTATAGATGAGTGCCGGCAATGGGAACGTCTGTCTTTAACATGAACTTCGGTCTTTGTAATTTTGGAGCATGTGGTGGCCGGGGAGTTGCGTTATATTAAACAACATAAATTAAGTTAATCAAAATCAATGATATATATATATATATATATATATATATATCAAATATATATGATATTATATGAAATAATTAGTTTGTACATATCTTTCCTACATGACTATTGTGATTATTATTATTAGTATAAAAAATTTAGAAATCTACAAAGTGAAAGATAGATGCATACCCCAACTGGGCTTGTAACTAAAAGAACATTCGAGATAAATATATATTATTATAATATGAAAAAAAAAATAACTTTACCACATAGAGCTATACTATTAATGTACTACACATTTACACATTTACCCAAACAAAGAAAACACTTTCTTCAATGGAGCGATCTATCTCAAAACTAATGCTTCCAAGATCAGTGACTTCTAAAGAAGAGGCTTATGACAAAAAAGGTGACATTTGTGTGTATTCTCTATTTTTTTTATAAAAAAAAATTAGGGGCAAAATTACAAATATACCTTTAAAATAAAAAAAATTAGATTGTACCAAAATTGGAGTGGGGGCAGCTGTCCCCATTGTAAATCCGTCCCTGCCTTTTAGACATTACTGTTGTATTTCATGATCCCGACGGGAGTTTTTAGAGACTTACTAAGAGTAGGGACCATCATCAACAAGCTCAGGGAAGGTCGCTTGAGATGGTTCGGCCATGTTAAGAGAAGAGCACAAATTGCACCGTTGAGGAG